>JWZX01003298.1:0-32500 GCA_001275005.1 Chrysochromulina tobinii | reverse complement strand
AGGGGGACGTGCGTGGCGGTGTGACCGTGTCTGTCCCGGCTCGCCCTCCCCTGGTGCCGGTGTCGGGTAGCAAGGGTAGTGCTTGGGTGAGTAAGTATATCCGCGCTGTCCATGTCGCCCCGCACCTACACGCGACGACCATCACAACCCGAACAGTCTCAAGCGGGGTTTTGTCATTGCATGCATACATGCTTACGAAAACTTTGCCAACTTTTTCCGGCGGTTGTTGTCGTTGTTTGAGAACAATGCTAGTCGCCCTGCTCGTGATTCTCACGCTTCCTGCGCTGCTTGCGGTCCATGGCCCTTCCATCCGACCGCCATCTCCACCTCCATCTCCACCTCCATCTCCACCTCCACCATCGCCCCCACCACCAGCCTCACCACCGTCGCCACCGTCACCTCCGTCACCTCCAGCCTCACCGCCACCTTGGCTGCCTCCCCTGCCGCCGCCACCTTGGCCGCCTCCCATGCTGCCACCTCCTCCCCCTCGCCCTTCGCCACCTCCCCGGCCGCCACCCAGGCTACCCCCAAGGCCGCCACCTCCATCGCCACCGCCCTCGCTGCCTCCCGCACCACCGCCCTCGCCGCCGCCGCCTGTGCCTCTCTCGTTGCCCACGCAGCTACTGTCCGCGACGCTCGATCAGAGCGGCTGGCTGGTGGTCGTGCGTTTTGACGCGAGGCCGACCAACAGAGCGGGTATGCCACGGCTCGGTCGCCCCGCCGACTGCGCGTCCGTCCTCTCCGACGAGACGATCCTCGAGCTGCGCGGCTTGAGCGCGGCGTGGCCGCGCTGTAGGTGGGTCGACGACTCGACCCTCTATGTGTACCTCCCACGCGGCAGCGGGCTGCAACTGCCCACCAGCCCCCAGGGCACTGGCGTGAGCGTCAGCGCTGCCAGTAGCAGTACACGCATCGCAGTCCGACCGAACGCGGTGTATCCGCAGCGTATCGTGAGCTACGGCGGCATCATCACTCTCACACACTGCATCGGCGGAGACGGCCTGAGCAAGTGCGCGAGTGGCTCCGTGTGGGTTCGTCTCCCCTCGGCTCTGCGCGTGCCGACGGCCTCGCTCCAAGCGACGTCGCTCCTATCCCCCTGCGAGGCACTCAGCTTGTCGGCGCGTCGCTCCTCGGGCGGTGGCGCCTTCCCACTCTCGTTTGAATGGAGCGTGCTGGGCGCCGAGGACGCGCCGTGGTGGAGCTATACGGCCCGGCTCGCGGCTGCCCTCTCGCAAGCGGGCGAGTCTGTGGAACTCGCGGCGGCGTTGCTGCCTCGGGGGGAGCGGGCGCGGCTCGGACTGCGGGTTCGCACGGCCTGGGGCGCTGTAAGTGCACCGGTGTCGCTGAACGTGACCCGAGCTGCGCTTCCCACCATCGACGTGGGCTTTGCTCAAGGGCCGAATGGTGGCGAGGTGCACACGACACGCACGAGGCCGCTCGTACTGCAAGCCCACGCTTCGCTTCCGCCGCTCGACTGCCTTGGTACGAACGCTCTGAACGAGGCCTCGGCCTCGGGAACGCCAACCATCGTCGCCAGTTGGAGTCTGAGCTCGCTGACGGCGGGGGCTCCTTCGGTGAACAGCACGAACATCGTGGTCTCGGGCAGCGGGTGGACCTTCTCTATCGCGGCTGGCGTCTTGGTAGCGGGCTCGAGCTATGCAATCCACGTTCACGCGAATGACACCACGGGCTTCTCCAGCTGGCATGCTGGCCACGCGTCTCTGGTGGTGCACGTCCACGCCTCGCCGCTCGCGTGCATGCTCGCCGGGGGTACGAGACGGACTGTCAGACGCACCTCGGCGCTCACTCTCGACGCCACCGGCAGCTTCGACCCAGACGAACCCGAGGCTCTCTTATCATTCGAGTGGGCCTGCGTCGACGTGCAGGCCGAGGCGGCCTCCATGTACGGCGCGAATGAGAACTCGCCGACGCTGCCTTGCCCCGTGAGTGGCTGGGGCAGCGCACGGAGCAGTGGGAGCGCTCGGAGTGGGCTGCTCGTGCTCACGCCGGGCGCCCTTGCATCGGGATCGGTCTCCCGGATCAGCACCATCGTACGTCGGGGCAGTCGCTCGGCCAGCTGCAGTTCTGTCATCGAAGTGGCCGCGGGCCCGCAGGTCTTGGTCAGCGTGATGGCTGTGGCCATGCCGGCGGGCTCCACACCGCCCACCATGGAAGGCGGAGTGCTCCACGTGGACGTCGGTCATAAGCTTGTGCTCGACGGCGACGCCTTCGTGCCTGCGCCGACGCCAGGACGAGCGCGGAGCAGGCGGCACCGACGGCTTCAGGCGTCTGGCAGCGGCTCTGCTTGCGCATCGGCCGGCATGGCGGCCGACGAGTGCACGTATACGTGGGCTTTGCACGAGGCGATACAGGCGAGCCACGTGGACAGCATCTCGGGTGCTGGCGCAGCCTCTTCGCTCATCCTGCTTCCCTATTCACTTCGCCCGGGAGACTCGTACACCTTCGAGCTCACAGTGAGCGGGGCGGCGTTTGGCAGCACCAGTGGCAGTGCACAGCTCACGGTGCAGAGCCGCGTACCTCCTTTGGGCGGCTCCATCACAGCCACACCCACCACCGCGGAGCTCCTCTCGACTAGCGTCGCCTTCGAGCAGCAAGGCTGGTATGCTGACGAGGCGTGGATGCCGCTCGCGTTCATGTTCGATGCACGGGCCCAGCTCGACGACGACGACGACGACGCCACGTCGGACGCCACCTCCGATTCGCACAGCAGCTCGTGCGCGTACTTGATGGGGTCGCGCTGGGTACCTTTCAGCGGACGCACCGCCTCGCCCTTTGTGACCGACCGCTTCCTCGGGCCTGGTCTGGTGCAAATACGAGGCGTGGCCATTGACATGCTCGGCTCACGCGGCTGTACGTACACGCGCCTCAATGTGACGCTTCCACAGAGCACTGACGCGATGCAGCTCCTCGCCGAGCTCGCATGGGCGACGATCAGTGAGGCACCTGACGCGGTGGCGCGTGGCGTTCGAACGGTCAGCCCCGCTGTGTATGAGTCCGCCAGCCGGCGCGTCTCCCGAGCACTCCTTGTGGCGACGCTGCTCAATCAGATACGAGTACTCGAACAGATGAGTCCGCCTCACGCCACACGAACCCAAAGGAATGCAACGAACTCGACCAACGCAATGGCGGGCGTGTCGGCGGGCGTTTCTGTCTTCAACAGCGCGGCCAACGCAGCCAGCTCGAGCTTGTCACCGCCACCGCCATCGCCCAGGCCGCCCCCGCCAATGCCACCGCCGCCCTTGCCACCCCCACCACTGCCGCCACCGCCCGTGCCACCCCCGCCCTTGCCTCCTCCGCCCTCGCCACCACCGCCGGCACCGCCACCTCCGTCGCCTCCGTTACCTCTGCCACCGCCTCCGTCGCCTCCTCCCCCGCTGGTGCCACCCACGCAACCGCCGCCGTCTCCGCCACCGTCTCAGCCGCCAGCCATCGACGCCTACAACGTGCTACAGCGCATGGCGATGCGGCGGCAGGTGAGCGGGCTGCTAGCTGTGGCACCGCCGCTTCGAAGCACAAGTCCGCTGCAGTTCGCGGCGTCCCTCGACGTACTGTCACGCGAGCCCTCTGAGCTGGACCACGTCACCGTGGTGACGGTCCTCGATCTCATCGCGCAGCTCGTCTCCGTGATCTCTATCGATGCTGCCGAAGACTCCACAGCTACGATGAGTCACCTGTTGACGAGTATGGGCTCGGTGATGATCGCAGACTACTCGGCACGGCCGGCGCTGCCGCCTCCGCCGCCGCGGTCGCCACCTGCGTCACCTTCACAGCCAGCGCCACCCACGCTGCCACCGTCCGGTGGATCGTCCCGTCGTGAGCTTCAGAGCCTCTCCATCTCCGCACCCACGTCCTCCTCCTGGGCGCTCGCGAGACCCGGAGAGCGGGGAAGGGTCATCAAGGCGCAGCTCGGGCTCCTATTTGACCATCTCGGCCGCTCCCTCGTCGGCGGGGAGCGGCCTGCGTCGGTGCTCCCATATGCCACGGGGGTCGCCCTCAGTGTCGTGAAGCTGCCGTCGGTGCGACAGCTTGGGCTGCCAGCGAATTCGAATCTCACCGTTGTGCTCGAAGCTCTATCTCTCACGCTCACTATCAGTTTGCGAGCGCTCGCAAGCAGTGTCGGAACGCATGGGCTCGTTCCGTCCGACCAGTTGCAGATTGGCCTCGCTTCTCTGCCTGCGCCTGCCGAGCTACGCCCTCCCCGCGTGCATCCGTCCTTTGACATCCCCGCGGTCGCATCCGTGACGGCGTGGGTGCACGTCACAGCGGATCGTCTCGGGCAGCTCTCAGCCGCCCACGACGCCGCCCACGAGCTGGCTGAGCAGGAGTCCGCAGCTGATGGGGTGCCCTCGAGCTCGATGGCATGGCTCGATTCTCTCCGCTACACGAGACAAGCTTCCACAGGTGAGGCGTATGTATCGAGAGCAACCGTCACTCTCAGCCTGGCGCGTGTGAGCAGCAGGGGCTCATGCGAGCATGACAGGCAATGTCGCGGCCCTGCTTGGCTAGCACAGCCCCTCAGCGGCCAGTGCCTTGGGGGGCAGTGCCTTTGTCCAGAGCCGTGGGCTGGCGAGGGCTGCAAACAACTCACCAGCTGCGCGGCCCATCTGAGCCCCTCCTCACCGAGCACTTCGGGCTGGTCGAACCGGGCGTGCCTGCTGGACACGGAGGCGACCTCACCCAACGTGGCCGTGTGCGTGTGCTCGGTGCTTGGCACGATGGAGGTGGTCGCAATCGAGAGCTCGGGGCCGAGCTGGGACTTTGTCGACGACGACATCGCCCCGCTGCCGCTCAGCATCGACTCTGGCATCTACATCAAGCACCCTCTCCAATTCACACTCATTCTGGTCGTGAACTTAGCTTGGCTGCTCTTCGTCCTCGTGTCCAAACTGTGCGCCAAGGAGGGTCCCCTCAAGCAGTATGCGGACCATCACAACGAACTGCTCCGCGCGCACAGGATCCGAGTGCTCAGCCTCAACCCGACCAAGCGTTGGCAGGCGTGGCGTAATCGCACGTCGAAGGAGCTGTGTGAGCAGCACATGCTGCTGCGCCTGCTCCCCTCCCCGCTGGTTGTAAGGGACCCCTCAAGCAAGCTCAGCCGAATGCAGAAGGCGACAGCGACAGCATGCATGCTGCAGGTCCAGATGGCAGTGCTCAGCTGCCTTGTATGGGCGCGATCCGATCTCACACACGAAAGCATCACGACGCTCCAAACGATGCTCTCTGGGCTCATCTCAGCGTCCATTGCGCTGCTGATGGCAAGAGTCCTCGATGAGCTCTTTGGGCGAGAGAGGCGGATCAGCCACATGGCGGCTGTAGCAGTCATGGACAGCGTGGAGAAGCACAAGGGTTCGCAGCTGAGGGCAACGGCCGCGCTGCACCTGGCCTTTGACCACGCCAGTGTGCTCGCGGCGCTCTCCGATTGGCGGCAGGTCGTCGAGGACCTGCTTGTCGAGCACGTCCGTGCGGCACTGCTCGCCATGCGCCCTCGGATGCTCGGCATCACGCGGCTGCAGGCCGTACGGGAGGAGGCCGAACGGTATCCTGATCAGGCAAGGCCGCTTGCCTTAGTACATGTTGAGGAGGCCGAACGGGAGCACGCATCGCTCGTCGTCGATCAAGCGCCAACGCAGTTGATCAAGCAGGATGCTGCCAGGTCAGTGGCTTGGGCGAAGGACCAGGCATCGGCATCAGGCATGATGCCATTGCATGCGGATGGAGATGGTGGAGGGGGCGTCCCTCGCACTCCTCTCAAGCGGCTCGAAGAGTCGCAAGATCAAGAGGACGCAGGCCAGATCGAGGAGCTACACCCAGATCGAGCTACACCCAGATCGAGCTACCCCCAGATCGAGGAGCTGCACCCTGTGGGGCTGAGCGAGTCCGAGACGCCCAGCCCTCTCAATCCTCCGGCTACCTTCCCTTCACGGAACAGCCCCCCCACTTCTCGACCACGAACCCCCCTAGAGCCTGAGACCACTGCGGCTGCGGTGCGACCCTGGTCGGCACGAATTCGTGCGTCTTTGGTCCGCAATCGACCATGGTCCGCACTCGAGCAGCTCGCGACTTTGAAACGGCGACCACCTTCAGCTGCCCTCGCCGCCGCGCAACCGCCGCCCTCTGCCGCGCTGCCCTCTACCCCGCCACCCTCTGCCCCGCCGCTCTCTCTCCCGCCCTCACCATCAACAGCTGGTTGGCTGGGCCATGCGCGCATAGGTCCTCACAAGCGTGAGCTACCCCCCGTGCTGACGCCCGCGCGGGAGCTGATGGGTCTCGTCGGAGTTCTTCGGCTGAGCAGCAGCAGCGAGGCGGACAAGGGCAAGGCGCTGCACCAGCTCGCTCTGCTTGCCAACGGCAGCTACGGCGACCATGCGATCGCGCTGTGCGAGGGCCTGCGCGCCACGGGCGGCGTCGAGCTCATCGTCGGGCTGCTTGGAAGCCCCTCGGCCGAGGTGCATCGAATGGCCCTCATGCTCGTGGCTGATGACCTCTGATGATCACTGATGACTCACGATTGCCTCCTTCATCAGGTGCATCGGATGGCCCTCATGCTCGTGGCCGACCTTGCATGCGAGGCTGTCGACCCGCACGCAGAGGAGACGAAGGCGCTACTCAGGGCGGCGGGCGCCTTCAGCCTCGTGTTGCCGCACCTCTTCGCTGATGATCAGGACCGGCTGACCCTCGTGTACGCCCTAGGTGCCCTTCAGAACCTGTGCACCGAGATCACGTGTGTCGAGCAGCTAGAGCGCTGTGGTGGGCTCGAGCGGCTGCAGGCGATCATCGAGCTCAACGACCCGAGACTTGATCCGTTTGCGCGCGGCTGCCTTGCCAACGTGCAGCACTTTGCCGACGCGCAACACTTTGCCGACGCGCATCGGCTTGCCAGTAGCAGAGATGCGAGGACCGCCGCCCCAAATCAGGCGGATGAGGGTGGCAATCAGGCGGTTGACGCCCCAAATCAGGCGGATGACGCCCCAAATCAGGCGGATGAGGGTGGCAATCAGGCGGATGAGGGTGGCAATCAGGCGGATGAGGGTGGCGCGGGGATGGACGAGAAGGAGGCAGCGGCGACGCGTCTGCAATCGCGGGCGCGCGGGCGTTCGAGCCGCGGGGATGGCCGCAACGATGGCCGCGCGGACACGGTTGACGAAATTCCACCTTTGAAACGGCGACCACCTTCAGCTGCCCTCGCCGCCGCGCAACCGCCGCCCTCTGCCGCGCTGACCTCTACCCCGCCACCCTCTGCCCCGCCGCTCTCTCCCCCGCCCTCACCACCAACAGCTGGTTGGCTGGGCCATGCGCGCATAGGTCCTCACAAGCGTGAGCACCATCAGGCTCCGATCCGTGCACAAGGGATCGCAGGCACGCATGTGCCGTCGACACAGCTTGTGCTCATCGACGAGCCCGACCCGACGGCCTCGTCCTTTCAGACCATCTGTGCCATCTCCCGAGCGTTCTTTGACTGGCGGGACTACGCTCACGAAGAGGACGTGTGTCACCTCATCGAATTCCTCGGCAGCGTGTCTGACGAAACACGGAGTGCCCTCCTGGGCGCCTTGATGAGTGCGGGCGCAGGCGACGGTGGGGCCGAGCCCACCTCAGCGAAGCCTGCTGCCTCATCTCGAGCACATCCTCGGTGGCGTCGATGGCTGGTCGTGCCGTCTTGGCTCCAGTCTCTATGCGCTTGTGCGTCGTTGCTGGGGGCAGTCTGTTGCCTGCTGACTTACAATGGCCTCCGTTCGACTCTGTGCATCTCTCCCCGGTGGCCACGACGATCGCCAGAGGCCGAGGTCATCATCGGGGGCGCCGCCCGCGCACCTGAGCGACGCTCGAGGTGCGGTCGAGGTTGGCATGGGTGGCGCGCGTGGGCACGCGTCTGGTCGAGCTCCGTGCGCTTCTGGAGGGTCTTTCCCTGGGTTGTCGCCACAACGATCCTCTTTGCCTGCGGCGTCTTGTCCCTGTGGATAGGTCAATCGCGATTCGGCGACGACGCGACGCTGGCGGATGCCTGGGGCGAGGCGCTAGGATTCTCCTTGCTGTGGGGGTGGATTGTGCTTGATGTCCTCGCCGTCATGTTGCGGTCCTCTGTGAATGGACGTTGATGCGTCATGTGAATGAAGACCGAGCACGAAAACGGGGTGTGCACGATCTTATTATCATTAAGTATGAATTCACACCGACACCGAAGCTTCACACTTTAACGCCCCCTGTGTACCGGTACCGGTAGCGCCGCCCTCGATGTCCGAATACATCGCGGCGCATGGCGTGCAGGAGGCTTTGGCCGCGGCGGTGTGCGAGGTGCTGCGCACCCGCCCCGCCGATCCCATCCTGGGCATCCGCGACATTTTGCTTGCCATGGAGGCGTCCAAGTCAAGCGCCAAGATGGCCGTGCCGCCCGAAGAGCCCATGAAGCTGCCGCCCGTCTCCACCATCGCGCCTGTCATCGACGTGTCGAGCTGGCTCAACGACCCGTCGTCCGTCGAGGCACAGACGGCATGCAAGGCGCTCGCCGAGTCGCTCAAGGCGACGGGCATTGCGCTGCTCCGCGACTCGCGCGTGTCCGAGGCGGACGAGGTCGCCTTCCTCGACCTGATGGAGGACTACTTTGCCCAGCCCGACGAGCTCAAGATGGCCGACGTGCGCAAGGAGTTCCATTACCAGGTAGGCGCGACGCCCAGCATGGTCGAGATCCCGATCTGCAAGACCGACGCCGAGTGCATCGAGCGCATCGAGGGTATGCCGTCCGAGCACAAGCCGCTGCCGATCTCCGGTCCCGACCCCAAATGGCGCTTCTTCTGGCGAATTGGCGAGCGTCCGAAGGAAGTGTCCGGCTACGAGGACCTGAATGCGGCGCCCGTGCACCCGGCCGCCTTCCCGCGCTGGGGAGAGACGATGGACCGGTGGGGCCATCTGATGCTCGCGTCGGTGAGCACGTGCGCCGAGATGGCGGCTGTGGGGTTTGGACTGCCCTCGAGCGCGATCACCTCTCTGATGGAGCACGGGCCGCACCTGCTCGCACCGACGGGCTCGGACCTGGGCAAGCACCACGAGGTCAATACGATCCTCGCAGGATTCCACAACGACCTCAACCTGCTCACGATCCACGGCAAGTCGCGCTACCCCGGCCTGCACGTTTGGCTGCGAGACGGTACCAAGCGGCGTGTGGCCATCCCCAACGGCTGCCTGCTCGTGCAGGCTGGCATGCAAATGGAGCGGCTGACGGGCGGCCAGGTGATTGCGGGCATGCACGAGGTCGTTGTGCTGCCGGAGACGGTCGAGGTGGCCGAGCGGCGGGCAGCGGCTGGCCGCCCCCCCTGGCGCATCTCATCGACCCTCTTCGCCCACGTCGCGTCCACAAAAGAACTGCGGCCCCTTGGCGACTTTGCGACCGATGAGGCGCTGCGCCTCTACCCACCGATGACCGCGGGCGAGCAGGTGCTCAGCGTGCTCCGAAAGATCAACCTCGCAGATCCTTCCAAGGCACCACCAAGCTACTAGAGACACCAGGCCTTTCATACGCACAGGGGCGGAAGACAAATAGCTTGTGCGGCATTGCAGCACTCTCTGTGGCTCTTCCCACTCTCGTCCCTTCACTCCCTCCCACTCCCTTTCACAGAGGGCAGACGGCAGACGGGCAGAGGGCTTGGCCGCTGCCCGAATCTCAAAACCACACGACACCCTCAACCCCAACGCCAGCGCTTGGCCATGCGCTTGGCGCTGAGGATTTGCATTTGGGTTCCGTGGAGTCCCGACGGGATGAGTGTTGTTGCTAGCGAGAAGGAAAAGGCGATTGCGTGGGTGTGAACTCTCTAGTAGATTGCGCACAGAAATGGCACCAGAAGTGCCCTTTTGGGGGGCCGTATCTGAGCGGGAATACGACGCGCTCACGACGACGCCGTGAATATGCGCACGACGAAATGCGTGGCTGTGGCGGCGATCCTGCTGAGCTGCCAGCCAGCATGCAGCTGGTGCAACTGCTGGACGTGTTCGGTGGTAGCATGCCGTGCTGATATGTGCACGATGTGCGCTGACAGTGGTCCAGGCGACGCTCGCGGATCGCCTGATGCTCTGCTGCTGGCAGCTTTGGATGCGCTCAAACAGAAGCAGGCAGAGCGCGCGCGCATGCTGATCGTGGAGACGCGCGATGCGTATGACGCGGCCGGCGGCGCCACGGAGGAACAGCAGCAGCTGCTCGCAATGGTCGCAGCGCGCGTCGACGCCGCTCTCGTCCCCGGCGTGAGGAAGACTGCGACACGTCCGCCACCACCAACCAAAGAGGAGCTCGAGCTGCGTGCGGCGGCGAAGGCGCGCGGCGACAAGGCACTGATGGAATCGGTGTCCGTGTTCGGCGACAAGGCGAGCGCAGACCGTTTCAGCCGGTCACTCGAACTCCTTGAGGAGGCGCGGGCTGGCTTTCGACGTGCGGGCAGCGACGTCGAGCGCGAGCGCGAAGGTGTGATGGGTAATCTGTACGCGGCCATCCGCGCGGAGGCGGAGCGTGCGCAGCGCGTGGCGAAGCTCGTGCGTATGAAGAAGCTGCTCGAGCTCACGAAGCAGAAGAAGAAGGCCGAGGCGCTCGGCATCGATCCCGATGCCATCGAGGAGGTCGGAGTGCCTGCGCCCGAACCCGATTGCATGCTAACCCTAACCCGATGCCATCGAGGAGGTCGAAGTGCCCGCACCCCTCTGAAAGCTCTCTAAAGGGCCGCTGATGGCATTTGATTACCCTCTGATGGCATTTGATTACCCTCTGATGGCTTCTGATGGCATTTGATTGCCCTCTGATGAGATGGCCGCGGCTACGTGCCAAGTCACATATCATCAAATGCCATCAGAGGGCAATCAAATGCCATCAGATGCCATCACGACTTGTACGATAGCTCCGTACCTAGTTTGACCTTCGTGCTTACACACCGCTCCGCACAGGTGCTCGCTTTACCGAAGAATCTCGCTGCGGAGATGGCGCTGCAAGGCAGGCTCAAAAAGGGAGGCCCCGAGGGCGGCAAAGGCGGCGCGGGGAGCGGCAAGTGGAGCGGCGAGGCGAGCGGCGAGGTTGCTTTGGCGGACGGCATACTGAGCGCGTGGCAGGCAGAAGGCGTCAGCAAGACGGACGAAGAGATCGATGCCATCCAGAGGGAAATTGATGACCTCGAGGATACGCTCTGAAACTACGTCGTCTGGATGGTGCCACGCCGGCGTTGCGGCCTGTGGGGAGACAGGAGAGCGGCCTGTGACGGCACCAATTTGACTTTTATTTGTGCACGCGACTCCGGTGCGGTCCTGTCGACACGGCAGGCACGACGAGGCAGCGTGTCCGGTCGGTGGCCTCAGCGATGCCAGCGCTGGCTCCATGTCAGCCTACCCCCACGCGATACCACCATGGATACCAGTCTCGCCCTCCTCGCTTTCGTACATGGTACTACATCCGGATATCTCGTGATGATCGATATGTACGGTACTTGCCGCTAGTCCTAAGACGTTGTACATGTAGGGTGTTCTTCATTGAACAATCTTCATACGTTTTAAAGAAAACTTACGAGTGAAAGGAAAATTCTAACGTGGACGCGTCTAATGACTACGGTTCAGCTATTTAGGCTTCGTTCAGCTTGTTCTAAAAGGCTTCAGGCCATTTGCGCTCCCGGCCACGATGAAACGCGAGCGGTCTGCCAAAGTGCGGTGCGTTCCGATCACATTCAAACGCTCTCCAAGATGAGGCGGTGAGGCCGCGCGACAAGCACAGGGCACCGGGTCACTGAAAGCGGTCGCTGCCGCACGCCTCGCACAGCGTCCTCGCCGCCTCGTTACGCAGTGTACACACGCGACATTGCCAAGGTCCGAGGGCGGCGACGGCTTGGCCAAAGGTCAGCTCCGCAACAGCAGCGCCCACTGCACCGTTGCGACCAGCGCCGCCGCCGCCGCTGCCCAGTCCGCTGTTGATGTGTCGCGCTGCCGCATAGGGTGAGCCACCGGCGCCCCGAACAGCGCCCGGTACGACGCTCGTGCCTGCTGGCGAGGCGCTGGGATCATGACTGGGAGCGCCCGAGACCACACCCAAGACCGGTACCCATTCACACTCCTTGGAGGCGTCGTGCACCTGCATCAAGAACTCGATCTGCTCGTCGCGCCGCTTGAGGCCGTCCTGTAGCTCCCTAATCTGGACACCTTTGGTTGCGATCTCGTCGCTGAGCTTGCGCTCCGCCGCCTGCGCCTGCTCCTTCGTCTTCGCGACGGTGGCGAGCGCCTCGCGTGCCCTGGCCTGGATGTTCTCGAGGTCGCGCGTGAGCTCGCGACGGATCTTGCTCGTCCTCGTCTCGAGCTGCAGCTCGAGTATCGCCTTTTGGAGCTCTGCCGAGGTGAGCTTCGTCTCTGTCGACATGAGCTTTTTCTTGAGCAGCTCGAGCTTGGCGAGTATCTCGGCGGTGTCGATCTCCGGCTCCTTCTTTGGCTCCGGCACCGCTTCCTCCTCCTCCACCTCGCCCGCGACTCTACCGCAAGCAATGCACAAGACTCTCTGGTTCAGCGGCCTTCGCTTGCTAAGCTCCTCCTCGAGCTCGGCTATCTTCTCATCCTTTTCCTTGACTACCGCGTCATGCTCTGCCTGCCTACGTTTCAACACCTCCATCTGTGCCCGATCCTCGAAGAGTTCCTTCTCGAGCAGCTGCGACTGCTTCATGAGGATCGTCAGCATGATCACTTCCGTGCAGAGTCGTTCGTGCCCATCGACTTGAAGAGGGCTCGCGGGTGCAGCTCGCGGGAAGGGGTTTCCTTGGCTGTGAACGCGCTGACTCTGTTTCGTGAATCGAAAAGCGTCCGACGCTTTTTGCCGAGAGGCCCCACGACAAATGAAAATTTTGGGGGCCCAGCACGAAAGCCTACCAAGGAACCCAAGGTTTTTGCAAGGTTTAAATGCCAAGGGCCCAAGGCAATGTGCCAAGGAGGAAAAGTTGACCGGCACACGAGGTCAATTCAAAGTAAGACAGATCTCTATGCGCTTGGGCATACACGTGATGGACACCGGTGTAACTGATGATGCCTTGGGACACCCTCCGACGACCCTGACTCAGAGATTTGGTCATTCGGACTGTTGAGCTCTCACCGCGTGCACTGCGTGATGTCCGCCTCCTGGCCGCCGCACTGGAAGCCGTGGTTGCAGGAGGCGCCGTCGGTCCACGTGAGGTTCTTGCCAATGTCGACGGTCACGGGCGTGCAGCCGTCGGATGCCGGGCAGAACAGGTTATACATGTTGCAAAAGTTGGTCGAGAAGTCGCACTTGGACGATACTTGGCTCTCGCTGCACGCGACCACGCGGCACATTTGCGTGGGATGGCCCGAGACCTCGGCGTAATCGAATCCGATAAGGTCCGTGTACGGGCCTGGCTTGGCACCGGCGCCCGTCGTGCGGCTAGCCTTGGTGCACTGCTCCTCCGAGACCATCAGATCGTAGTGGCCAGGGTGCGACTTGCGATCATAGCCGCGGGCGATGCGCGCCTCGATCTCCGTCTTGACGGTGGAGCAGCTGCACACGAGCACGGCACATGCGGGATCAGCAGCGGTGTCGAGTCGGGCGTGCGGGCGTCAAGAACGACGCGACGTCGTCGCAGGCGTCCGGCTTAAACAGGCGGTGCGGAGGTTCGATCGCACATGGTGACGTCACTTCATCTGAAAGCTGGCTGTGACCGAGCAGGCCGCATAGCTCGACACAGGAGAGCCCGGGCACGCGCCCGAGTCGAGAGCGCAATGGATCGGCTTCGCCGCCGAGAGGGAGGAGAAGGATCGCTGCATCCGACCGATTCTTCTTCACAAGTAGGAATTCTCGCGAACCGGAGGCGCCGAGATTAACCTCAAAAACGGCCAAGTCGGCGGGTCTTTCTAACAAATCCTCTTACCCCGGGTTTTGTTGTCACACATTAACGCGTCCCTCGTCGCCGTCGGCACGCCCGTGGATGGCGCTTGCAGCACGACACGTCCGCCGGCGGGCAAAAGTGCCCACTATTGCTCCCTCCGGTGTGCAGGGCGACGGAGAAGGGGAAGCCGGAGGCATGGCCGAAGGAGGCGGAATGCAGCGTGGCGTCCGTCGTCGCGGCCGCCGTCGGCCTGCTGACCATGGTCTCTGCGTCTGCCCACTCCTTGGCCATTGGGTGACGCCGCGGCCGGAAGCGCTGCAGCGTGGCATACCCTCGCACCAACGCAGCTACGTACCCTATCACGCTCTCCGGCGCGAGAAAGGCAGTTGCGAAGCGCTGGGCGGCGGCAGCGAGCGCGGCGGTGCGGCGAGGCTCCTCGCGCAATGCACGCAGCGAGTCGCACAGGGTGCTCAGGTTGCGTGCGAGCGGCACCACGTGCTCATGCGCCCTCAATAGCGGGTAGTACCAGCTCTCAAAAGGCGACTCCTCTTTGAGCACCACGCCTCCTAAGGAGAGCAATTCCTCCAAACGGCCCGAGAAGCCGTTGCCATCGACGTGGATCAGATACGCGAACTGCGCGTGCTCGCGCAGCGTCAGAGGGGCACGCGCGGGGAAGCCGCGGCAGTGCACGTGCTCCTTCGTGAGCGCGACGTCGGTCAGCTCTGGGCAGCGTGCCGCGTGTCGCAGCAAGCGCAGCCGGTCAAGTAGATCAATCGAGCAGCCGCCGCCGCGGCCGCCGCTGGCGCCGCCGGCGCCGGTGCCGCCGCTTTGATCAGCGCCGCTCGCGCCCCCGCCCCCGCCAGTCCTCATTCCCTTCAGCATGTCGCACAGCGAGTTGCACGAGCCGCGCCAGACCGCCTGCGGCTTTCGTACCTCGAGGGCTGGGTGGTGGCCGATCTGCCGGTAGAGCGGCGCCCAGCGCTGCGGCTCAAACGTAGCGTACGGAAAGGGCACTGACCAGTGCCAGGCCGTCGTCACGTAGCCAAATACCAGCGGCGGCGAGCCGTCCATGACGGCGTGGCGCGGCACCGTCGGCCGGTCCGACAGGCTGAGCACCAGGTCTACGTCGGGTAGCTCGTGGACGGCGAGGGTGGCCCGGATCAGCGCTAGGATGGCTCGCTGCCGCACCTTGCGCGCCGTCGAGCGCTGGCCCACACAGCTCACGTAGTAGAGCCGGCCGCCAAGGATGTTGACCCGGAGCAGCCGATTCCTCGACGTGCCCAGTGGCACGGCTCCGCCCCACTGCGCGTCTCGATAATCGGCCCAGTGCAGGTGCGCCGCGTCAACCTGCTCCTGGGACACTCCGGCGGTGCGCCAAGGAGCCAGATAGTGTGCGGCGAGCGCGCCGAGGGTGGCGTTCGGGGTGCTTGGGTCGGCCATTCACACGAGAAGAAGCATCCACTTGGAGCAAATCGTGGTTCCTTGAGGTCCCCAGGCCAACCGCTCTCACACTTTATACACACACAGTAACAGTACCGTAGCACCGGTTGTCGCGTCTGTCGTGTTAACGTTCACACGTGGCCACCAAAAATAATTATGCTCCGATCCCGCTTGGCCATCGTGCGGCCGCGATCTGCCATTGTGTCGCCGCATCGCTCGCTCGCATACTCGCGTGGACTCGTTCGCCGCGGCGAGAGCGGCGATACACGCGGCGATGCGCTGATGACGCCCGAGGCGCGATCGGTGCAGCGCACCCGCGCTGCCGAGCGTCGCCGTTTTGGCATGCCAGTCGTCAAGATCCTCGCCAGCGGCGTGGTTGGGATGGCTGCGTTTGCGTGGTGGTACGCGCAGAATCGTCCGCGCAAGGGCTGGACCGAGGCGGATGCGTACGCCGACGAGCTGCGCTTGCTGCAGGCGCATCACATCGTTCAAGATCAGCGCGACATTGAGTGCCTGCTATCGCAGGTTCGGCTCGTGCTCGGTCGGCACGGGCTGGGGCTCGGCCAGGTGCCATTGCGAGTGCGGCTGTTGCGTGAGGACGAAATCCACTCGCTCGACGTGCGCGGCCGGGTCGAGGGCACCACACACCGCGTGCTGCGACCGCCGCCGGCGCTTCGTGGGGTCGAGTCTGTCGGTCTCAAGCCGGGACTCACAGCAGTGCATGCGGCGCAGGTGCTCGCGCACGAGTACGCGCACTGCTGGCTGTGGCTGCAGGGCTTCCCGGCGCTCGATGCGCGCCTCGAGGAGGGCTTATGCGAGCTCGTCGCCTACCTTTTCCTGCTCAGCTGTCTTCACACGCCCCCGGGTGAAGGGGCGCCTCTCGTCCATGATGAGGTGGCCGCTACGCCGACAGATCCTGACGATGGAGGCGAACGCGCACCCCGAGTACGCGACGGGCTTCCGCGAGTGCGTCGAGGCGCCGCGAGGCCGCGCGCTGCACGAGTTGCTGGGATACGTGCGTGAGCACGGCCGCCTACCGCAGCCGCAACGGGGCCTTGACGCCGATGCTGTCACGACGGCGTCCTCGAAGTGGTCTGCTGGTGCCGCGGTGGCCGACGAGTGAACCGACGAGGGCGTGTTGCGATGGCTTCCGCGTTGAGCGGGGACGGCCGCCGGAGGCTGCGGCTGCGCCATGGGTGGGCTGCGCGACGGGTCCGCACACGTGCGCCGCGAGGTGATTACCTCCGCGTCGCAGCGCAATTTCGTCTGCATTGTCGACCAATGGTAGAACCATACCGCATACGAACCTCGAGACTCCGATTCGAATGCTCCGTAGAATAAAGCTGAAGTTATGAGAAACAAGACACATCGTTCTCATGCAACTCCTTCAAACCATTGCTTATAGACCAGAGCAAAACATGCGCGTCTCCATGTCCAATGTGGTGGGGCATACATCACTTCGGAGGGTGGCCTATGTTACGGTGCACGTCGTCGGCGTTGAACTTGCGCATCTCAGGGTTCTTTCCCGGAGCGCCCGGCTGCACGCCAACTGGCAAGATAGACTTCATATTTTGGAAAACCTCTGCATTATGGGCGATGCCCTGCTCCTTGCGCATTGCGAGCATCGCTGTTCGTGTCGTGGGACGGCCCTCCTCGTTCGTTCGGGGCACATCTAATGAGGCTCCTTCGGGCGCGGCGATGCAGTCAGAAAGCTGGTGCGAGGACTTTTCACGCACGGAGAGCATTGCCCGTGACGCAGCCGTCCGGCGCACATCGGATGCCTCGGGCGACGATGGGTCATTCATGAACTCGTGCACCATGTGGCCCTTTTTCGAGCGCATCAGCTCACCGTCACCCACTTCCATGCGCGGCATCGGCAGCGCTGGAGGTTGGTGCATCGCAAGGGAGGAAACAGCACCACGGGAGGGCTGTCGAGGGAGGTGGGTGCGTCTCCAAGCGTCTGCACAAGCGTCTACATCGTGTGTCGACCAAAAAAGCGTATGAATACCCCCCGGTTCACTTGTGGTCAGTAAGTCAGTTTCGTCGCGGTCGTCGGTCCCCCGCGCTCGCCACACCAGGTGTGAACATTCACGAGATAGATACGCTCTGGCATGTGCGCGACAGGAGATCCGTGCAATTCGTGCGACGAAGAACACAATACTGTAGCTGCCACGATACTGTAGCGATGGCTACCGACGCAATGAACAAATTCTCTGAACTGCTCTCAGCACTCGGGGCACTCCACGAAAAGGAAGGATCAAGACGCTCTGAGACCATGAAAGGTCACTGCACTCAACCCGAAATCAGGTTATGAGGATTCTGGAAAAAATTCCTGGCGTGGTTCAAGGTGGCTGCAGCAAGAACAGGTACAGTCACTATGTGATACACCAAGAAGAGTTTGAATTCAATTCGCCGTCGCCGATGCCCTTGCCGGCTCCGTCGCCGATGCCCTTGCCAGCTCTCAGTATTTCACCAGCATTGCGTGAGCACGTCGATAAGATGGTGAAGAAGAAGCCACGCCATAAACATCAGGGCCTGTCAATGGACGCAAGGACTTTGTGCTTGACAAGGTTTTGGTTTGGTGTCAAGTGAAACATCAGGTACGCCACTCATATCTATCTCCCTTACCTCCTTGTCCCTGCTTGCAGTAAGACAATCCCCTCACTGTTACAGGTGTTGGCCATCCCGGAGGTCGTCCTCTACGTTGAAGAGCGTATCGGCTCGGAAGCTTGCATTGTTGACGCCGCGGTCACAACCACGCTTCCGAGCGAGTCGTCGCCCATGCAGCATCTGCTCTTTGGCGTGCGGCCGCACGTGGCGATGCGCTATGCCGCGGGCGCGGCGCAGCTGCTCTTCGTCGCGCCCGAGAGCCTCGTGCGCAACGTGCCGCTGCTGCGCTGGGCGTGCGCCTGGCGCGACTGCACCACCATCGCGCGGCATAGCGCAGCTGCTCTTCGTCGCGCCCGAGAGCCTCGTGCGCGACGTGCCGCTGCTGCGCTGGGCGTGCGCCCGGCGCGGCTGCACCACCATCGCCGTCGACGAGGCGCACCTTGCCCTCCCCGAGCCCGTCGGCGTGCAAAGACTTCACGCAGAGGCCGGACATGTTGTCCGCGGCCAAATCCCTGATGTCGAAGGTCCTTAGCTTCTGGGTTCCCCTCTCCAAGCCCACGCCCTGTGCGTACCATCCTACTGTGCCCAATGCCCCCGGTTCAGGTGGGCGACCGGTGTGAGCAGATCAAGACGATCCAGGGCTCGCCATGCAGGAGAAGAAAGGCTATGTGCAGCAGCTGTGAACCAAAGCCTGAAGTCTGACACAAGGCCGCCACCCAGAGGCGGCTGCGAGGGCGGCGGCTGCGACAGGGGAGCAGGGGCGAAGGCTGTGGAAAAGGTCGCAGCTGGCCCTTGACGGCAGCCACACCGCGCATGGTACTTGTAGCGTCATATGTTGTGTCCAAGGTGGCTGCAGCAAGAACAGGTACAGTGTATGTGATACACGCAGTGTGCGTGAGTCGAGCAAGGTACCACTCGTAACCGCATCGTGTAGTGAGTGCACCACAATCCCGAGTTCCCCCATAGATGCTCAGGGGGCGGAGGGGCTGATCCCTTTTCGGTGCGTGGGCTCATACGGATCGATCTCGCACCTTCCTCAAAATTCCCCCTCCCCCCTTTCCCCTTTGCATGCTGGTTTCATAGCTCGCAAGAAGTCTTGGGCTGTCCGCGGCGCGACGCGTGAGCGAGCCGAACCACGAGGAATGGCCGTCGCCACCGCTCGAAATGCTGCTGCACTCCTTGCCGTTGGTGGCGGCAGCTACTTTGCAGGCCAGTATTTGGCGCGTCGCACCGTCGGCATGCCGCCACCTACGAGCGATCATCGAGAGCCTCAACAAAAGAACTATTTGATCGGGACAGAGCCGATGAACAAGAACAGCCTTGATTTTCCTGTGGACGAAAAATTTGCCTACTGGCGCGATCGCTGGTTGAACAAAATGCTGGGCTGGCACCTTGAGAACCCGCACCCAGTGCTGATGACGCACCTCAACGATTGGCTCGGTGACGACGGCGAGACGCAGCGGAGCATTCTGTTTCCGCTGTGCGGCGCCAGCGTCGACCTCGGGTGCATCGCACGGCGCGGCCACCAGGTGGTTGGCGTCGAGGCGGTGCCCGAGGCCATCGACCGACTGCTGAGCGAGTACGGCGAGGAGATCGAGGGTGGCCGCCCACCCGACGCGAGACTCTGGCTGCGCGTGGGCCAGCCTAACTGGATGCAGAAAGTGGCGGCGGAGCAGCTTAGCAAGTCGGAGAAACGATCGATGACGTACCAACCCGCGCCCTTTCTATTCGCGGTGCAGGGCGACTTCCTCGCCTTTGACCGGCCCGCCGCCAGTCAATGGGGCTTCCCGGAGTTCGACTGCGCCTTCGACCGCGGTGGCCTCGTAGCGGTCGCTCCCAGCGATCGGCCCCGGTACGCCGCGGTGCTGAGCGAGCAGCTGAGACCGGGAGGCAAGCTGCTGCTCGTGGTGGTGGAGCACGAGCCCGCCTTTGGTCCGCCGCACTCAGTCGACGAGTCCGAGGTCCGCCGCCTCCTCGGCAGCGCCTTCGAGATCCAGAAGCTCAGCGTGGTCGACGAGAAGGACAAAGAGCCCTGGAAAGCGAAGGGCGTCAAGCGCTTCGATGAGGTCGCATACATGTGCACGCGCAAGGGCGGAGCCCTGCCGGCCGAGTAAATGATCATACGGAATGCCAAGGGGCCCTGCTGGCCGAGTATAGGGGCTAGTACATGTCTCAGGGCGGGTGGATCGTAGTCTTTGCGCGGACCCACAACTGTTGTAACGTGCGGCCGGGTACGCGTGCGCGTTTTATTAGGTACGCGGGGGCAGCGCCGGGGGAGAAAGTGCATCGACAGTAGAAATTTGACGCCTCACAGATCGCATCAGAAATTTGATACTCGGTCTGCGTCACAGTGACACATACTCTCTCGTCTCTCTGCACACTCGACACAAGTGACAAGACGACAAAAAGTCACAACGCTGCCAGTCCTACAGAACGTCTTTCGTCGCTTCCGTCCTACTCGTCTCACATCTCTCTGCACTCCCTCAGGCGTCCTTCTTGCCGAGGAGCTCTGCGAGAAGGCTCTGCCTTGTGGCAGGCTCCGACTTGGGCAGCACTTTGGCCTCGCGCTTACCCTCGGGCAGCGGCTCGTCGACGTACTTGACGGAGATC
Source organism: Chrysochromulina tobinii (assembly GCA_001275005.1). Lineage (NCBI taxonomy): Eukaryota > Haptophyta > Prymnesiales > Chrysochromulinaceae > Chrysochromulina > Chrysochromulina tobinii. The sequence goes on along the minus strand of JWZX01003298.1, from coordinate 11,981 downwards.
GAGTTAACGCAGTGCCGCTCGTTCGTGGGCGTCATGCGCTCGCCCTCGAAGACGTGGCCGAGGTGGCCGCCGCAGTTGCCACACATGATCTCGACGCGCACCATGCCCATCGACCGGTCCGTCTGCGTCACCACTGCACCCTCGACGATCTTGTCGAACGCCGGCCAGCCGCAGCCAGAGTCGAATTTCGCAGCCGCGGAGTACAGCGGCGTGCCGCAGCCGGCGCAGACAAAGTGGCCCTCCTTCGGATAGAATTTGTCGTACTGGCCGGTCCGGGGCCGCTCGGTGCCCTTTTCACGCAGGATGTAAAACTCCTCGCGTGAGAGCTCCTTCTGCCACTCCGCATCCGACTTGGTAACCTTGTACGTGACGCCTTGGTCATTGAGCTTCGACATCCCGCTCATGGCCATGGAGCGCGCTCGTGAGCCGAGCACTCCCGGGCGCGCGCCGACCTGCAAACTCAGCGCTGGCCGCGTGCACGCGATGACGAGCGTCATGACGGAGCGGCGCACCATCGAGGATCTCGCCATGATCGGAAAGATGCACGTCCTTCGTGAAGGTCAGCTCATTCACAGGGAATGCGTTACTTTCCGCAGTTTCGGAGTACTACAGTTCGAAGATCCCACTCTGCCGAGGCACCCCCAACACCTCGTCCCTTATCACCTTCTGTGATTCGCTCAAACTTGCATTTTCATGGCGTCGGAGCGGGCGCGCGTGGGCCTGGAGGAGGTGGTGAAGAAGAGTAGCGAGCACGTGGAGCGGGCTCGCGAGGGCCTGCAGGAGGTGGTGAAGAAGAGCAGCGAGCACGTGGAGCGGGCTCGCGAGGGCCTGCAGGAGGTGGTGAAGAAGAGCAGCGAGCACGTAAAGCACGTTGGCCGCTTGGCCGAACAGCACCTGGCCGCCATCAAGGGAACCTCGTCCGCCGGCTTGTCGTACTCGAATCCGCATGTGGTCTATGCTGTGGCCGGCGGCGCGGTCATCGTTCTGCTCGTGCTCATTTACTGCTTGTGTGTGCGCCGCTCCTCGAAAACGTACTCCAGTCCGAGCAAACGAACGAAGAATAGTCGCAATTTAATGCCAGTATTCGACGTGGAGGGTGGCAGCAGCACCAGTCACGGCAATGGCAACGAGAGGGTGCTTCATCCGAGCATCTCGACCGCGGCGGCCAATGCCGACGTGGCGACACTGCGCACGTGGCTCGCGACCGATCGATGCGTCGTAGACGCTGCGCTCGCGGTGGATGGCTCGACGGCGCTGCATCATGCCGCGCGCGCCGGCCACGCGAACATCGTCCGTCTGCTTCTCGACCACGGCGCCGATTCTCTCGTCGTCGACTCTGAGCTGCGCACGCCGCTGCATCACGTCGCGGCCCTCGGCCATGGGTGCGTGGCAAGCCCCGCGAGTCGTGTGTGGCAAGCCCCGCGAGTCGCACAGAGAGACGACATCGTCGATGCCCCGCGCTTCCTCGGCTCCGCTCGGCGCGTCGTCCGCCCTGCGTGTGCGCCCTGTGGTGATGGTGCCCTTGCGACCCTCTCCTCTCCTCCCCGCCTCTCCTCCCTGCGTACTCACTGCCGCCGCCACCTCGCTCCTCGCCCTGTGCGCAGCCTGTGCGTCAAGGCACTGCTCGATGCGGGCGCGGATCCTGAGAGCAGGGACGGCGCCGGCCGCAGCTGCCTAGCCCTCGCGGAGGCTGGCCGCCATATGGGTACGGCGCGTATGATGCGCTTGCATCTCGAGCGGCGCGCGGCCGAGACGGGAACCGGCAGCGCGGGTCTGCGCCCGCGCAGCACCTCGTGAACACCTCTTTTCATGGTTGGTGTCCCATAAAAGCCATATCATTACACCGGGCTTTATGTCACCCTGTTACAAAGTTCTCTTTATGTCACCCTGTTCACAGGAAGTTCACAGGTCGCTTTTCTCGCGTTTCATGCGGTTCGACCAACACCAAGACGCGCACGCAGCTGAGCGGCTGGGGTTTGCCACTTGGCCATGCCGACCAATGCCACAGCCATGGCCTGGGGCCGCGGCGTTCACAGCCAGCTGGGCATTCGGATCGACGCTGACGGCGAGGAGATCAAGCCACAGCCGGCACTGCAGACGGTGCCTCAACCGGCCCTTGGCTTGCCTCCAGCCGAGCGCGCGGTATTGATTGCCACCGGCGAGACGTTTACGGTCCTGGTCACGTCGCGTGGCGCCACGTACGTGTGCGGCAGCAACGGGGATGGCGAGCTCGCCGACGCGAGGAACACGGATGGCTCCACGCCTCGGCGAGTGCTCCAGGCCGCACCGGGCGCTGCTAAAGCACGACATTCTGCGCGTGGCTTGCGGCGCGCGCCATGCAATCGCACTCTCCGCGGCGGGCGCCGCCTTTGCATGGGGCCGCAACAGCAGCGGTCAGCTCGGGCTCGGCCACACGAGCGCCGTCACCAAGCCTGCCGAGGTGCCTCGCCCGTCGGACGAGGGTGAGTGGCTGGACGCGGCGGCGGGTGCGGCGCACTCGCTGGGCAGCTTTCGGCGCGCGGGTGATGAGCGTGCGCACGTCTACAGCTGGGGCGAGGGCGCCGGCGGCTGCCTCGGTCACGGTGACGCGACGCCGAAGAGGGGACGGCTGGCGGGCAAGCTCGATAGGTTCACGCCGACGGAGGTGGCGGCGCTGCGGGCGCGCTCCGCTGGGTGCGTGCAGCTGGCGTCGAGCTCCAGGCATGTGCTCGTGCTGCTCGCAGATCACACCGTGCTCGCCTTTGGCCTAGTAGCCAGCGGCAGGCTCGGCGTCGTCCCGAGCGCGCTGCCGAGCCTCGACGATTTCCGTTGCTCCGAGCCGCGCGTCGTCATGGGCGCTTTGCACGGGCAAGCTGTGGTGATGGTGGCGGCGGGCGGTGCACACTCCGCGGCCCTCGCAGTGCGTGGCGCTTGCTCCGACGTCTTCGTATGGGGTGCGAACGGTCACGGACAGCTCGGCCTCGGCGGTGGAGCGAGCGCCGTACGCGCCGTGAGCACGCCGCTCCGCTGCCCATCGCTGTGCCTACCGGCACGTCCCGTGGTCTGGATCGGGTGCGGTGAGAGCTACACGGTGGTGCAGACGCTAGGCGGTATGGTGCTTTGCATGGGCGACAATGGCGACGGCCAGTGCGGTCAGGGCCCCCATGTACCCTCGATGGCGGAGGCTGTACCAGTAGCCCTCGGCGGACCCGCCCTTCTCGTGGCCGCAGGCTCGCACCACGCAGCGGCGATCATGCCGCCGGTGCGCTCGCTTGCGTCGGTCGAGAGGCGTAAGCAGCTGCTCGCCGCCTCGGGCTCCGCCATTTGGCTCAAGGACTCACCGGCTTCGTCATTCTCGATCTCGGCTGAGCTCGAAAAAGATCGGGAGGCGCGCGACAAGCTGCGCGCAAGGCAGCTGGAAGCCCAGCGCTTGAATGCGCGGCTGCAGCGCGGGGAGCTCGAGCCGCGACATGTACACACCGATGGCGCCGCACATGCGCACGCGGCGGTGGCGGTGGGGAGCGGTGGCGCGACATCGGTTGCCGATGACAACATTGACAGCGAGGTGGCGTCGGCATCGGCAGCTGCTTCTGGAATAGCGTCCCCATCACGCGCACACGTCACCGCCACCACCGCCACGTCGCTGCTCTTGGCATCGGTCTTGGTGCCAGGCCCAACAGCCAGCGCGTTGCCGTCGCCGTCGGATGTGATCGTGGGCCCCTCAGCCCCCGGCAGCGGCACCCTCGCCTCATCCAGGTCGGCCCTTGTACTACCGCCTCTAAAGCCTATCCCGACACAGTCAAAGGTCACGCGGCTGCTACGCGACATCTTCGATCGGTCGCCGCGCGCGCTCGCGCGCTTGGCGGCCGTGCAACCGCCTCCGGAGCCGTCGGCGCCTCATCGCAAGGCAGGAGGACGCAAGACGGCCGCCGAGGGGGCCGTCGCCGGGATGGCCTTTGCAGCCGTTGGCGCGCCGGTGAGTGCGCCCGTCGGTGCGGGCGGCATTGTTGGTGCGAGTCCGGAGGTGCCGGGCGAGGGCACAGCCGCCGCTACGCACGACGCTGCCGCCTCGAATCCTGCCGCCTCGAATCGACGACGAAGAGTCGCGCTCGAGAATCCTATTGAGAATCCTTGGGATGATGAGCCGCCGACAACGGTGCCGACAAAGGTGCCTTCGAAAGTGCCGACGTGGGAAGGAGAGGAGTTTGCGACGTCGGGCGCTCCGCCGACTGGTTCACGTGGCTCTCTGCCGCTGATCCCCCCTGCCAGCGAGCGCACTGCGCAAACAGCCTCCGGTTCCAGCTGGGCGCCAACGGCCGTTGTGGAAGGAGTGCCATCGGGCGGCAGGGGCGCCAACAGAGGCGCCGCCAAAGGAGGTCGCACCCGGCGAGTCGAGACAGAGATGGAGCCGGCAGAGGTCTCGGAGGCGACGGAGGGGGACGGCAGCGACGACTCGCTGGCGGCTGAGGGGGGCTCGGGCGCCCGGTGGCTCCTTGTACGCCTTGCGCACCATCCTTTGCTCAACACATTCCTGATGACCGGCAAGGTGGCCTCAGTTGGCGAGGCGGGTGCGCTGGGCGAGGCGGGCGAGGAGGAGAAGGTGCCAACTCTGGCTGTGGCAGTCGCTCATACAAGGCAGTCAGCGCTGTCCGTCTCCACCTCGGCCCCAGAGCTGACGCGGAAGGGTATCCGCCGGGCCGCAGCACGCGGCTCCTCAGCTGCACGACCAAATTTGGAATCGTCTACTCGTTTGCCTCCGATCGGCGGCGCCGTACCGGGCGCATCCAAGGAGGGCCCACACGCTCGGGGCGGCGCTCGATCTCGCACGTCAAGGCTCGCGGTGGCGGCATCGGCTCGCGGCTCGGATCGTGCTGTCGTGGTCCCGCACGATCCGCACGAGCTACAGAAGCTCATTGATGAGTTGAGCTCCGAGCTTGCCGAGCAGCGAGGGCAACAACAGGATGGCAGGTCTGGCAGGCACGCGCGCATCGCTGCCGTCGAGCCGAAGGTCATGCCGAAGGTCGAGCCCGAGGTATTGCCCGAGGTCGAGCCCGAGGTTGAGTCAGCGCAGGCAATCGTGGCGTCCAAAGCCTCACCGGCGGCATCGGAGGAGGATGAGGCGGCGGCGAAGGCGGAGCAAGAAGCGGCCGAGAAGGCCACGATTGCCATCCAGGCGCGCGTGCGCTCGAGCTTCGTCGCCAACGGCTATCGCAACGAGCTCAAGGCGCGCCGCGCGGCCGCCACGATCATGCAGGCCTCCTACCGTGGGCACACCGGCCGATCCGCAGCGGCCAAGCAGCTGCGTGTGGAGGCGCATGCGGCGGCGTTGATGCAGGCCCTGATGCGCGGGCGCGCGGAGAGGAAGTCAAGGGCGGCCCAGCTGTGTTCACAGCAGGCCCTCGCCCAAGGCGCGGCGGTGGCCGCGGCGGCCGTCGAGGCGGCCGTTGAAGCGGCAGCCGCGGTGCAGGCGGCTCGTGATGCGGATGCGATGATGGCGGATGCCATTCGGCTCGTACGCTCCGCCATCGCTGCAGCAGTAGCACAGGTTGAAGCAGCAGCACAGGTCGAAGCAACAGCAAAGGAGGTTCCACAGGAGGCTCCGCTGCCAACGTCGCCCAAGGCGCCGCTGCCGACGGCGCACTACGACACCATCGTGGCAGATTCCCTGTTCAACATGGTCGCCGCAGGAAGTGACACGATCCCTTTGGCTGCGATGGGCGACTTCCTGCGCGGCCGAGGCGACGTACCCACAGAGGTGATCGAGGACATGGTGACCTCTCTCGATACTGATGGTAACGGCGTGATCGATCTTGATGAGTGGCGAGCTGGCTGGCTACTCCTTGCACCCAAATTAGGCAATTGATCTGGATGAATGGGCATTGCGAGAGTGTGATTGGAGAACGTGAATGGATCGAATGGATGGTCGCATGAGAGCAGTGCGCAGAACGGTATCATGGAGAGAGCCAGAGCGCACAGCACCGAGCACGCTCCCCGCCCGCCGTCCGGAGAGCGGAGTGTCCGGGTGGTCGCAGGTCGGTGCACGCCGAAGCACGACAAGGTATTTCTGTATTTGTTCGTCGATGAGCGTGCAAAGCGCACACCAGGGGACACCGGACCGGGTCGGTGTAGGAGAAGGAAGCCTTCGTACCCTAAATAACAACTGCCAACTCAACGCCGGAAACTAGAGCCGTATTGGGAACCTATACACTCGAGGACCGCGCTCAGACGTTGTTCTGGATCGAAATGGCAGAGTGTACAGAATCGCGTAACAGACAGGACTCCACACTTTCAGAGCGGATTTGCTGACCTTTTTTTAGAAAAGTTTTCGAGTAACGGACGCTCGCAGCGCTCGTCTCTCGAGCAAGGGCGCATCATCCTTTGCGTTGTCGCGACACGATGCTACCGGAGGAAGTCAGGGCGGCCGCGGCGGCCGAGGGGCTCGAGCTGGTGCCCTCGTCGAGCAATGAGACCGGATTCAAGGGCGTGTGCAAGAAACATGGCAAGTACTACGAGGCGCAGATCCGAGAGAATGGAATGAAGCTCCACCTCGGCAAGTTTCCATCGCCGGAGGAGGCGGCCTTGTGCTATGCGAGGCACATTGGGGCGGGGCGAGCGGCGGCTGAGGCGGCCGAGGCGAGGGTCGCAGCGCCGCGGCCGCTCACGGCAGACGAGGCCAGGGCGGCCGCGGCGGCCGAGGGGCTCGAGCTGGTGCCGTCTGCAATCGGTGAAATAGGCTTCAGGGGCGTGCGGATGAATCAAGGCAAGTACAAGGCTCAGATCACCGAGAATGGCATGCAGATCCACCTCGGCACCTTCGCGACGCCGGAAGAGGCGGCCTTGTCCTACGCGCGGCGCGCTGGGGCGGAGCGAGCGGCGGCAGAGGCGGCCGAGGCGAGGGTCCCAGTGCCGCGGCCACTCACGCCGGATGAGGCCAGGGCGGCAGCTGCGGCCGAGGGGCTCGAGCTGGTGCCGTCGTCATATAGTGAGACGGGCTTCAGGGGCGTAACAAGGAACGGTAGCAAGTACATCGCAAACATCAGGGAGAATGGCACGCAGCGCTACCTCGGCACCTTCGCGACGTCGGAAGAGGCGGCATTGTGCTATGCGAGGCACATTGGGGCGAAGCGAGCGGCGGCAGGGTCGGCCGAGGCGAGGGGCGAAGGCCCAAGGCCGCTCACGGCGGACGAGGCCAGGGCGGCCGCGGCGGCCGAGGGGCTCGAGCTGGTGCCGTCCTCGAGCAATGAGACGGGCTTCAAGGGCGTGGCCGAGCATTATGGCAGGTATCAGGGGCAGATCTGGGAGAATGGCAAGCGGCGTTACGTCGGCTCCTTCGCGACCCCAGAGGAGGCGGCCTTGTGTTACGCGAGGCGCATTGGGGCGGAGCGAGCGGCGGCGGAGGCGGCGGAGGCAAGGGGCGAAGGTCCGCGGCCACTCACAGCGGATGAGGCCAGGGCGGCGGCCGCGACTGAAAGGCTCGAGCTGGTGCCGTCCTCGAGCAGTGAGACGGGGTTTAGGGGCGTGACAAGGAACGGTAGCAAGTACAATGCAAGCATCACGGAGAATGGCCCGCTGCGCAACCTCGGAATGTTTGCGACGCCAGAGGAGGCAGCCTTGTGCTACGCGAGGCACGCTGGGGCGGAGCGAGCGGCGGCGGAGGCGGCGGAGGCGAGGGGCGAAGGACCGCAGCCGCTCACGGCGGATGAGGCCAGGGCGGCCGCGGCGGCCGAGGGCCTCGAGCTAGTGCCATCCTCGAGCGGTGAGACGGGCTTCAAGGGCGTGCGCAAGCACTCTGGCAGGTACAAGGCTCACATCAAGGAGAAAGGCAAGCATCGCTACCTCGGCGTGTTCTCGACGCCGGAGGAGGCGGCCTTGTGCTACGCAAGGTACATCGGGGCGGAGCGAGCGGCGGCGGAGGCGGCGCAGGCGAGGGGCGAAGGCCCAAGGCCGCTCACGGCGGACGAGGCCAGGGCGGCGGCGGCGGCCGAGGGCCTCGACCTGGTGCCGTCCTCGAGCAATGAGACGGGCTTCAAAGGAGTGACCAAGCATCGTGGCAAGTACTCGGCCCATATCAGGTGCAGCCTGATGGCCTCTGATGACCTCTGATGACCTCTGATGACCTCTGATGACAGCGAGTATGCCAACTCTCGGCCCATCAGGGAGAATGGCCAGCGCCACCTGGGCACCTTCGCGACGCCGGAGGAGGCGGCCTTACGCTATGCGAGGTACATCGGGGCGGAGCGATCGATGGCAGAGGCGGCACATGCCAGGGTCGAAGGACCGCAGCAGCTCACGCCGGATGAGGCCAGGGTAGCCGCGGCAGCCGAGGGGCTCGAGCTATTGCCATCGTCGAGCGGCGAGTCGGGCTTCAAGGGCGTGGTCATGCATTATGGCAAGTACCAGGCGCGGATTGAGGAAAAAGGCAATTTGCGCCACCTGGGCACCTTCGCGACCCCAGAGGAGGCGGCCTTGTGCTACGCGAGGCACGCTGGGGCGGAGCGAGCGGTGGCAGAGGCAGCGGAGGCAAGGGGCAAAAGGCCGCGGCCGCTCACAGCGGACGAGGCCAGGGTGGCCGCGGCGGCCGAGGGGCTCGTGCTGGTGCCGTCCTCGAGCAGTGAGACGGGTTTCAGGGGCGTGACCAAGAAGTATGGCATGTACAAGGCGCGGGTTCTGGAGAGGGGTATGCAGCGTCACCTGGGCAGCTTCACGACACCGGAGGAGGCGGCCTTGTGCTACGCGAGGCACATTGGGGCGGAGCGAGCGGCGGCTCAGGCGGCTGAGGTGAGGGTCACACTGCCGCAGCCGCTGACGGCAGACGAGGCCAGGGCGGCCGCGGCGGCTGAGGGGCTCGAGCTGGTGCTGTCGTCATACGGTGAGACGGGCTTTAAGGGCGTGTGCAAGCATCATGGCAAGTACATGGGGCGGATCAAGGAGAATGGCAAGGCGCGCCACCTCGGCTTTTTTGCGACGCCGGAGGAGGCGGCTTTGTGCTACGCGAGGCACGCTGGGGCGAAGCGAGCAGCGGCGGAGGCGTCGGTGGCGAGAGGCGAAGGTTTGCAGCCGCTCACGGCGGACGAGGCCGATGAGGTCAGGGCAGTCGCTGCGGCCGAGGGGCTCGAGCTCGTGCCGTCGTGGACCTGTGAGTCAGGCTTCAAGGGCGTGACCAAGACTTATTACAAGTACAAAGCGCACACCACCGAGAATGGCAAGATGCGCCACCTCGGCACCTTCGCGACGCCGGAGGAGGCGGCCTTATGCTACGCGAGGCATATTGGGGCGGAGCGAGCGGCTGCTGAGGCGGCTGAGGCGAGGGTCGAAAGGCCGCGGCCGCTCACAGCGGACGAGGCCAGGGCGGCCGCAGCGGCCGAGGGGCTCGAGCTGGTGCCGTCCTCGAGCAGTGAGACGGGCTTCAAGGCCGTGTGTAACAGGTCTGGAAGGTACACGACGGAGACCTGGGAGAATGGCAGGACGCACTACCTCGGCTCCTTCGCGACACCAGAGGAGGCGGCCTTGTGCTACGCGAGGCACGTTCGCGACCTCGTCGACGGCTGGCTGATTCCGGGACCCCGACCCCCCCACCGTCCTCCAAGCCAGGCGCCAGTCCCCGCCCCGCCCACTCGAAGCGAAGTCGAGCAGGCGGAGGCGTTTACATCGATGCGCGAGGACCAGCGCAAGCAGCAAGGCTCGCCCTCGTCGTTACCAGCTGCCACGACCGAGCACGCCTCGCGCAAGCGACTAGCAGTTGCAGTGGCCTTTGCAGAGGTGGTCTTGCAGGGAGCGATTCCCTTCCAGCCACAGCTCACGGCCGAGAGCGGCGATGACCCTGGCGCAGCTCGTTGCGTCATCTGCCTTGAAGCCCTGGACTTGAGCGCGGCAAGCTCTCGAGGCGAGGCCGCGTGCGGGCACACTCCTTGCTGCGGCAACTACTACCACAAGCGCTGCTTGAGCCAGTGGCTGCAAGGCTCCGGGCAATCAGACAATGACCCACTGCCCATCGAGAGACTCGAGAAAAAGTGCCCAACGTGCAGACGGGAGCAGCTGGTGGCTCGCACGCTCGTCCCTGGGCCGTGTCCCCAGCGCCTTTGCAAATGACGGTTGCTAAAGCTGGTGATCGTTCCGCAGAGCATACGAGGTGCCGACCGTCCGGCGCATGTTTTCCAACCCAGGCCCAGCCTTGATGCTTTGAACGCGGCGGTTGAAGTTGTCTAGTACCGTACGTACGGAGTTCGTACGTCGGTAGTGTTCAACGCATCAAGTGCGAAGCGGTGGTGCGGTCGTTTAGCCACAGCTCTGACGAGACGGCTCACAGCTGAACGGTGGACCTGTGCTACTGTACCGACCGGACGCACCGCACAGAAAAAGCAAAATTTACGACGCTCGGTTCCGTTCTATCAGTATCACCAGCCCGAGTCGAGAGTCGAGTGCTGTCGTGGCTGACGACTGTCGACTGAGCTCATCTGCCGTTAGCGTTACTGTCGACTGTACGGAGGTGTGCTCACTCGTCGCCTCGGCCCCCTCTTGCGTCTCCAGGCCACGCCAAACCCATCCTTGTGGCCCCAAAGGCGGTGCCATGTGGCCGCCTCCCCCCCTACGGCTACCAACGAGGTGGCTACCCAAAGGCGCTCATCGCCTTGTTTTTGAGGCGCACCACCGCACCACCCTCTCGTTCTCTGCATCCGCGAGGGCGGCGAGCAGCTCCGCGTGATAGCGGCGCGCCTCGGCATCAGCCTGCTCAGCACGACGCGTTGCAATCAGGCTCATCAGCGAGGCTCATCAACGAGGGTCATCAGCGGCCGGCGCACCTTGACCGCGATGCCTTCCATCAGCGCCCTCCATGCCTTCCCCTCGGAGGCGTCGTGTCGAGCGCCGAACGGAGCGCCGGCGGGATGGCCCTGGATTGCAACGGCCCTTGAGAGCTCCTTGATTGCGCTTGATTGCACTTGATGGCCCTGGATTGCAACGGCCCTCGAGAGCTCCTCCTCCTGCTTGCCCACCGCGAGATTGGCGAGATTGGCGAGGAGACGATCTCGGAACGCGAGCTCCTGCGCCAGCCGCGCCTCGCCACGACGGCGCGCGCCCTCCTCCCTCTTGAGCGCGGCGCGCCGCTCGGCGAGCACCTGCCATCAAGGGCAATCAAGCGATGAGCAATCAAGTGCAATCCAGTGCAATCAAGTTCAATCTCCGGTCGGGGACACTCAGAGGGCACTCAGATGGCACTCAGATGGCAATCTCAAGAGGCACTCAGAGGGCACTCAGATGGCATTCAGATGGCAATCTCAAGAGGCACTCAGAGGCACTAAGATGGCACTCAGATGGCAATCTCAAGAGGCACTCAGAGGGCACTCAGATGGCACTCAGATGGCACTCTCGAGCGCGTCCTGGCCTGTGATTTCCCCAAACCCAAAAATCTCCGAAAGTCACCTTGAGCGCGCAGGATCTCTACTAACTCCGGTGTCTTCTTACAGGAGGAGGAAGGGTCATTGCTCAGGGGAAATTTGTCATTCACACCTTCGCGAACTTCTCTTTCCTTGTGTCGCGAGATGCTGCCGGACCAGGCCAGGGAGGTGGCGGCGGCCGAGGGCCTCGTGCTGGTGCCATCCTCGAGCCGTGAGACGGGCTTTAAAGGCGTGGCCAAGCATCGAGGCGGGTACAAGGTGCAGAGTCGCGACAATCGCAAGCTGCGCCATCTCGGCGTGTTCACGACGCCGGAGGAGGCGGCCTTGTGCTATGCGAGGTACATAGGGGCGGAGCGAGCGGCGGCAGAGGCGGCGCAGGCGAGGGGCGAAGGACCGCAGCCGCTCTCGGCGGATGAGGTCAAAGAGGCCGCGACGGCAGAGGGGCTCGAGCTGGTGCCGTCGTTGACTAATGAGTCGGGCTTCAAGGGCGTGTACAAGAGTTATGGCAAGTACGCGGTGAAAGTCAAGGAGAATGGCGTGGGGATCCATCTCGGCACCTTCGCGACGCCGGAAGAGGCGGCCTTGTGCTACGCGAGGCGCGCTGGGGCG
>JWZX01003297.1:0-29585 GCA_001275005.1 Chrysochromulina tobinii | reverse complement strand
GCCGCATTCACACGTGCGTCCGACCCCCCGCCCCTCTGCTGGCATGGGCCAACACCTCTGTCTTCACAACTGCGTCTTCACAGGCTACCACGGGCCCCGTGACTAGCGTGCCCCTCCCTGATCTCCAGTGCGAGCTGCTCGGGGGAGATCCGGCCTCCGCCACGAACCGCAACGCCGTCGATTCTACGTCGATGACGAAACCGGCGGTCGAGCCGATCTCGGGACCAATCTCGGCCATTTGGTCGCCCCCCGACGTGGCCGCCGTCCTCGCCTCGAGTGTCGCCCTGCTCCTCCTCTTGCTGCTCGCGTGCGGCTACCGTCGCCATCGGCGCCTCGCCAGCGCCAGTTTCCACCTGCGAGTCTCGCGAGATCGCGCCCAGTTCGACCTGCAACTCCTCGAGCATCGGTTCAAGAAGCGCAGGCCGCAGGTGGTTACCCCTGACGTTAACCCGAACCCTAAACACTCACCCTCACCCTCAACTCTACATTTACCCCCCCCCCCTCCCCCCCTCCCAGTTTGTCACAATCCTCGTCGAGGACGCACCCGGCCTCCGAGGCCCTCACGAACCCGGCCAATTAGTCCGTCCAATCAACGAACCCGGCCAATTAGTCCGTCCAATCAACGAACCCGGCCAATTAGTCCGTCCACGCTCACCGAGCAGCTGGGGCAGACCCGAGCAGGGGGATGCAGCTTTGCACTGCTCATGATCAATTAGTTCGCATCAGACCGCACCTTTACGCGACTGCCCGGCGCAGCTTGCCAAGCAGCAGGCGCATGCGGCGCTTGCGGAGTGGCTTGCACCCTTCCTTCAAACATATACGACCTGGGGGGTGTGCGTGCCACTGCCGCTAGACTCCGAGGCCGGCGGCGGGGATAAAGTGGAGAGGCGAAATCCATGAACGCATGCATTTTATTTGTGTTTTGTTGTGCATTAGGTGCGAGCAGTTTTGTGGCCCACCCTAACGTCCCCGGGGCACCGGCCTTTGCGGGGCCTTGCGCCTTCTGTGGTACACACTCACCCGGCTCACCTTATGTCGACCCCGCGATTCCCATCGCACCCACCGTCCAGGCCACCACCTCCGTCTGCACCGCGTCAGCCACCTTTGCCGCCGCCACCATCGAAACCACCGCCGCCACCATCGCCGCCGCCTCTGCTGCCGCCGCTTAAGCCGCCGCTGCCATCCCTGCCACCTTCGCCGCCGTTGCCACGGGCTCCGCCAAGCCCGAGGCCGCCTCCGCGACCTCCTCCTCCAGGTCCGCCGCGTGTGCCATCGATCGGCTTTTTCCAGGGCGCTCCCACCTTTGTGGTGACGCTCGCCGGCAGCGGCTCCAATAGTGCTGGCAGCGTCGACGGAGTGGGCACGGCCGCCCGATTCTTCAGACCGCAAGGCCTAGCTGTCACGTCCGACGGCGCGCAGCTCTTCGTCGCGGATACAGGGAGCTACAAGATCCGGCGGATCACAGTGGCGACTGCAGTGGTGACGACGGTGGCGGGCTCCGGCGTGACGGGCAACAGCGATGGCATTGGAACCGCCGCCGCCTTTTCATATCCCATCGGCCTTGCTCTGACTGCAGACGATGGGACGCTCTTCATCGCGGATCGATACAATAACAAGGTCTTCGCGCTCTCGACGTCGACGAACGCCGTGACGACGGTGGCGGGCACAGGTGCGCTTGGCAATACGGATGGCGCCGCGTCGACCGCCACCCTTGAAGGCCCGATTGCGCTCGCCGTTTCGCGCGACGACACGACCGTGTACATTGTCGAGTTTACCGGCCACCGGGTCCGCGTGCTGCACCGAAGCTCCGTCATCTCGATACAATCTTCGGTCTCGACACTCGCGGGCTCGCGCTTAGGCGTGCGAGGCAGCGTGGACGGCGTGGGCACGGAAGCGCTCTTCAACAACCCGGCCGGTGCGGCGCTCTCGCCCGACGGCCGGACGCTGTACGTGAGCGATTTCCATAGCTATCGCATCCGGAAGATCATGACGAGCTCCGGGCTCGTGAGCACGCTCAGCGGCTCTGGAACGCCTGGTGGTGCCGACGGCGCAGCGGCCTTTGCTTCCTTCAACCGGCCGCACGGCCTCACCCTCAGCAGTGACGGCGCGGTGCTTTACGTCGCAGACTACGACTCGCAAAAGTTGCGTTCGGTCATCACCGCGACGGGCGAAACTTCCTCGCTCGCCGGCGATGGTTCCTTTGGTATCTCGGATGGGCCAGCGGCCTCGGCTCGCTTCAACAAGCTGACCGACTGTGCACTCAGCACAGATAATTCGGTACTCTTCGTAGTGAGTGGCTGGTCTGATCACAGCATCCGGATGGTGCGTACTGGTCTGCCGCCGCCCATGCCGCCGGCATCGCCCCCGCTGCCCCGCCGTCCGCCGCCCCCGCCTGAAGGCCCACCGGGAAGTCCCCAACGGCCACCCGCGCCCAATCCGCCTCCGATGCATCGGTCACCGCCGCCTTCGAGACCACCCCCACCTCGACCCCCTGGGAGACCACCCCCGCCTCGACCCCCACCAGCGCCGCCCGCCCCGCAGCCCCCGCCTTTGCCTGCCCGCCCGGCCCCGGCTAGGCCCCCAGCGGAGCAGCGGAGCACCAGTCTCCATGGTTCTGTACGCCTCCGCTGCTGCTGCGTGCGGCGCGCTGCTCGTGTGCGCGTACGTTGGCTGGCGATGGCAGCAGCAGCGGCGGCGTCGGCGGCGCATCTACACGGACCCTGACGAGGAACTACGCACGGCGGGTCGACGCAGTCGACTGGGTGTCGACGACAAAGCAGGCCGCAGCGGGGGCGGCGGTGCTGCCGATGGCGAGGAGCGACGCGCGACGACTCCCATGCGGGTGCCCGTGCGCCTCGCCGCGGCGTTTGAGCGCTTTGACACCGATCATAGCGGATTCATCGATCGGCGTGAGCTGCGGGCGGTGCTGCACCACTACGGCGTCGACCTTAGCGAGCATGGCGTGCTCGGCGTGCTCGCGCGCTATGACGAGCAGCCAAATGGGCAGATGGAACTTGACGAATTCGCGGAGCTCGTGCGCGACTTGGAGGAGGGCGTGCTGCGTGCAGAGCCCACCGTGCGGCCTCCAGTAGCAGCTCCGTCGCCGCCCAAGCCGCCGACAAGCCGCTACCCGCCGCCGCCGCCGCCCGATACGACGCCTGAGCGTGCCCGCAGCCGCCAGCTCCGCCAGCAGCTGGCTAAGTGCACGCGGGCTCACATTGCCAAGCTGGACGTGGCCGAGCTGACCAAGCTCATCGAGGACGCCGAGAGGCAAGGAGCGCTTGGCCTTGCTGGTCAGTGGGCGACGGAGGGGTCCGCAGAGCTACGGCGGGCAAAGGCCAAGCTGGCGGAGGCGCGGGAGGCGCAGGAGGCGACGGCGCTCAAGACGGCGCGGCAAGCTGCCGAGAAGGAGAAGGCCGTGAGGGCGAAGGCGGAGGCGAAGGCGAAGGCGAAGGCCGCTGCTGCAGAGAAGAAGGCCGCAGCGGTGGCCGCCGAGGCCGCCGCCGCCGCCGCCGCGGCGGCGGAGGCGATGGCATGCCTGCAGGCAGCGACGGCCGCGGCGACGGCACCCTTACGAGTGGTAGCGTCGCGGCTACCCGTGCAGGTGGTGCAGGCCTTCGACTGCTTCGACGCGGACCACAGTGGCCTCATCAGCTGTGCTGAGCTGCACGACGCGCTGCGCCACTACGGTATCGACCTCTCAGGACCGGGCGCGGCGGCGGTACTCGCGAGGTACGACGACACGCCCGACGGCCAGATGGACTTGAGCAAGTTTGCGGAGCTCGTGCGAGATCTCGGTGAGGGCGCGATCCGCAGCACTCACACCGCCAAAAGCGGTGGCGCGCGGCTTGAGATCTCGCTGCGTCGCGACTCGCGAGGTCGTTTCATGATCAAGCTCGAACGAGATGAGGGAGGGCTCTTTGTCCGATCGGTGGATGCTTCCGATGTGGACGACGATCGGGCCAGGCTGCAGCCCCACGACTACATACATGCGATCGATCACCATGCCGCGAGCGGGCTTGAGCTTGCAGCCGCTTCCGAGATCATGAAGCGCGCGGGGGAAGAGCTCGTGTTGAGCCTTGAGCGGCCGCCGAGTGCACCCACCGCCGTCGACACTACCGCCGTCACCCACACTACCACTACCAATCGCCATGCAGCCGCAGGCTTGCCTTCCACGCCTCGGCCCGCTATGGTCGACCAAGGACTGCACATGGACGCAGCCAAGCTGCACGAGAGGGGCGGCAAGCTGCCCGCGCAGGGCGAGGCACAGAGACACCGTGCTCGCGAGGCTGGGCTTCCTGCCCCCGAGGTGGCGCGGAACGAGGAGGAGGAGACGAAGGGTGAGGCGAAGGAAGAGGCGAAGGGGGAGGCCCACCTTCGGGAAGAGGACGGATATGACGATCCCCAGCGGACCCGAGCCGCGCATAGGGCCGACGAGGCGAGGGAGAAGCTCGATTGCGCTCGGCGCCTGCGCACCATGCACAGCGAGCTGAGCACTCCGACGGCCACTCTGCCCGTCTCACCAGTGACCCGGCTCGCACGACCAACCCCACAGCCTTCCGCTCCACCACACGTGCCGCCACCCGAGCCGCCGCCCGTGGTGCCACTCCCTGCCGTCTCGCCGCCAAGAGCCAAGGTGCGCTGGCCCGACGAGCAGCCTGATGTCACACCCAGCGCACCCAGTGCCTCGACGCCGCTCTCATCGCTCCCAGCGAGGACGGCACGCGCAGTCATAAGCGCCGTCGAGACGACGGCCAACGCCACAGCTGGAGCGGCAGCAGCACCTTCGACGGCGCTTCCTCTGACGAAGCAGCTACTGATCGCCACCGGTCTCTCGGCGGTGCTTGACCGACCGGCTGCCTCGGCCCAACTCAGCTTTGAAATGACCGCCGCCAAGGTGGGCTGCTGGCAGGAGCGTGCTGCTACGAAGCTCGAGCCCACCAAAGGGGCAGCCGCTGGTTCGGCGGACATGACAAGGGCAGCAATGGCAGGGTCCCCGATCACCTCCAGGTCACCCACCAGCCAAGCCACCAGCTCGACTCTCTCGAGTCCAGGCGGCGCCGGGGTCGACGTGCACAAGATCGACAAGCCCGTGGCCGAAGCCCTCAACCAAAGCCGTCTCTTAAAGTTCGTAGTGCCGTTGGTTCAACTTGGGGTGTGCGACGTGTGCGATGCAGCTGAGGTGACCGAGGAGGACCTTGTCGCCATGGGAATGGCCGAGCTGCAGCGGCGGCGGTACCACGAGGCCGTACTTCGGTTGCCGCCCCCTGCTGGCAGCGCGCCAGACTCGAGTACGGGCAGTGGAGCTCAGTCTCAGCTACCGCACCAGCAGCTCGCGTTGATCTTGGACGCGCATAAGCTCGACAAGCCGGTAGCCGACGCACTCACCCGCGCTCGGCTTCTGAAGTTCGCGACGCCCTTGGTTCAGCTCGGCGTGTGCGGGGTGTTCGACATGGCCGAGGTCGCCGAGAGAGACCTATTGGCAATGGGCATGTCCGTGCTGCAGCAGCGCCGATTCCAGAAGGCGGTGCTCCTGCTGCCGTACACGACCGCCACCTCTGCACTCTCGTCCTCCGCCAAGGTGCCACCGAGCGACCACGCGCTCGCAGCCATGCATCCGTCAGTCATGGAGTGGCTTGAGCGCTGTCGGCTCGCCTCGTATGCAGAGGGCTTCAGTGCTCTCGGCGTCGAAGAGCTCGCCGACTTGAGCGAGGTGACGGCGGATGACCTGGGCGCGATGGGCCTCCCTGAGCTTCAGAGCCGCCGCTTCAGCGCCAATCGGCAGCGGAGCCCTAGCGAGGTGGCCGACGCGCTCAACACCGCGATCGAGGCCAAAGTAGGGTGCAAGCTGGCTGCGAGCATCAGTCCTGCGTCGAGCGCCAAGATGAGCGCCAAGATGGCAGCCAAGGAAAAGGCACCAGACGGTAACAAGGCAGCCGGTGGAGCAGCTGGAGCAGCCGTGCCCTCGAGTACCGCCTCTTCAAGCACCGCTCTAAGTAGACAGGCGTCAGCGAGCCACCCGAGCAGGCCTGCAGGAGCACAAGCAGGAGCACCAGCAAAACTGCCGCAGCCGAGCTGCGGCCGCGACTACTTTGAGCAGTTCGGCTTTGACATAGGCGGCAGAGGCAGCGCAAAGTAGTGCAGCTGCCGGTCCTTGTCTAAGGGATACATTTGTCGCGTTTAGCAAACCCTACAGCATGCATCCTAATTTGAGAAATGTAATAACGGCCAGCTTATAATCATGTTGCTCTCCTTGCCAGCCGCGATCCTTGAGCACATCGCGGACATTCTCTTCGCGACCTCATGCGCCCATAAGCTGTACCATGAGCATCGTCCAGAGGGACGCTACCAGCAGGGCTTGCGCAGCACAGCCGTGTTGCAGACGTGTTCTGAGCTGTTGTCGTACTTCAAGCACGCTCACTGGAAGGCACTAATGGCTGCATGCGCAAGCTACCATCCGGCCATCGATGGCATGGCTAACAGCCTCAGCCTCTCTCGGGCTGAGTTGACGAGGCTACTCACGCTAATCAAATATTTTGATGATGATGGACGCAAGCTCCGTGGGCCATCAGGACGCGACGAACCCATTGGCTCATGTATTCTCTACATGGCGTCAAGGTCGTCGGCACGACCAGTAGCGGTCAAGGTCGTCGGCACGATCCCATGGCACTTCAACCCGATCGGCACGCCACCGCATACGCATACGCTGATGTCGCACCACTTGAGCTCAATGCCGCTGGTGCCACCGTTCGATCCAAGCATTGTACACATCTTGGTGCGTGTGCGCGTCTCCGATGTGCTCCTCTTCTCTGCGCATGGGACGTGGTCGCCACGGGCACCTCGTCTCGAAACCGTGATCGGTGGTCCGCTCAGAGACGACAACGACGCGGTGATTGATCTGTCGATGACGCCTTCGGCGCCAATGTTCACCACACCGAAAACTCTATTCGGTCTGCCTGAGAATCATGAATCGGTCGGAGAGGGTATTGCTGCCGCATTCAATGACGTGTGGCAACGCAGGAGCGATGTGGCTCTTGCGGAGCAGCTTGGCACAGCTTTCAGCGAGTACCACTGGGGTGAGACGCAGCGGGAGGAATGCACTGAGAAAGATGCATTCCAGGTGGACGTCAGACTGGTACACGTGCTGCCGCGCAACCCGGAATGTGGGCCTCGGGAGTTTCGCTGGGCGGCTTTGTGCACGAATAAGGCGCATTTCCGAACGGAAGTCGAATGCCACGAAGTGCCCTCGGATGGATTGAGCATCGTAGGTGACAAGGTGTGCTGGCGACTTTCCGCAGCTCTTCCTTTCGACCACGATGGTAACGAGCTCGTCGGCGCAAGCGCGGACGGAATCCTCTATGCTCCCGGATGCTACGCAGAGGACAGTTGGTTTGAGGTCAATGTCGACCTCGAATCCACCCTGCAGCCTTGGTCCTCTGCACAGGGACAAGAGCATACTGTACGCGCAGCGTCTCTAGGCATCGTATGGCAGATGTCCGTCGAGGGTTCACCATCGAGAGAGAAGGCAATGGACCTGGTCCCGAGCCGCGTGGCATTCGAGGCGGACACGAATGGATGGCAGGTGTAAATGTGGCTGCTCACGTCGTTCAATGTGCTAACAACGTGCCTACTCACAGCGCTGGACGAGCTGACCTTTTGCAGCGAACGGTTATCAGGCCATCTCAACGTGTTAGCTGTCGCGTGCTCGGTGGGGTCCATGCGCCCCCCCCCCCCCTCAAAGAAGCTGAGCACATCCACACCTGAATACGAACGGACCTTCCATCGCTTGTGGCAATGGTGGCCGCTCAGGAGAAGCATATGGAGGAGATAGAGCTGCTTCGGTCAGCGAGGGCCAGAGAGGGGCAGGACGCGCTGCTCGACCAGCTTGAGCGGCGGCGAGTGCAGCTCTGTAGCGCCAAAGCACATGCCAAGGGTGGCACTTTCTGGAAGAGACCCCTGCTCCGCCTTTAATCTGCCTTGCCAGTTTAGCAGCCTCGCAGAGCGCAGCGAGCGATGCCAAGGCGTGAAGTCTGGAGAGCGAGTGGAGAGGGGCATAAGAGGGGCATGAGACGCAGACGGCTCGTTTGGGCGGGGGAGAGTTGGCACATGTGGCAATCGGCACATGACAATGACGGTTTAAAGTGAAAGTCTCGTGCGCGACGCGATACTGCTCCCGCAGAGAAAAGCTGTCGCTAATCTATGCGTAATGGTCCTACAGTTCCACATGCAGCGCCAGATCCTCGACGTGAATGTTACATGATCCTCTTTACAGTTTACAGTTAATCATCATCCCATCGCAGTTCGGACTTTCATTTGTTAGATCCTTACGCTACAGTAGCGTCAGTTCTCTCTCGCCAGGCGCATTGCCTCGTGCCCCTCTCGCGCAGCGTGCTGCTGGACCCTCTGGGGGGCACCGCCTCCTGCCACGTGCGCCTCCTGCCACGTGCGAATCAGCCCACGCACGGTGTGATTCGGGAAGAGGTCCTTTGTCTTGAGCTCTGCGCCCGTAATCGGGCTGGTCGAGTGGCTGACCAGCCACCCTGAATCACACGCCGCTCGTAGGTATGGCCGTCCGCAGCCGAGACTGGGTCGATCATGAGGTCCTGCGTTATCGGGCAGATGAAGTGGTTGGGTGGCTGCTCCGCTGCTGCGGCCTCCTTTGCAGCCTGCGACTTTGTTGCGGCCGCCTTCGCCTCTGTCTCTGCCTGGTTGCAAGCTTGCTCTTCTGTCTCCTGGGCGGCCTTGGCCTCCGCCTCCGCTCGTGCCGCGGCCCTCGCCTTTGCCTCAGCCTCAGCCGAGGTCACCGCCTTTGCCCCGGCCTGTGCCTTTGCCTTCGTCTTGGCCCCCGCTACCGCCGCAGTCTTCACCTCATCGCTGGCTTGCTCCACGATTGCGTCTTCTACTTCATTTCGACATTTTGCTCGACGAGACACCGCTCACTTCATCAACAAGGCCTGACCGAGCTTCCGCAATCAATCTTCGAAGGAGCGCTCTCCTTCGAAGATTCCCGATCTCCTTCGAAGATTCCCGGGTCCTGACAGGACCCTCCGCACTGCCGCAGCCACCATGCATCAAGTAGAATAGGCGGGCGATCCTCGACGAAACCGAGAGCGGCACCGCGTCGCGACCCGCCGACGGGCTGCGCGCCGTCTCGGGCGTCTCACGATGATCTCACGTCCTCTCCATCTGCGCGCCGTCTCGGGCGTCTCGGGACGAGTCTCACGTCCTCTCCATCAGCGCGGCGCGCAGGCGAGCCCGGCATATAGTTCCGGGATCCGGAACCCCGCCGCGTGCACCCACAGAGTGCTCGCCCACTTGACGCCTCTGCGCACCGGAAAGGCGCGGTGCACGGCCGCAGGCTCGGCTGTGCGCCACTCGTCGCGCATGTTGGCCCACAGGATGGCCTTGCCCTTTTCCGGTCGAACCTTGAGCTTCGCCTCCTCTGCAGGCGTGGGTGCGACCTTGCTCGCGCCAGCGCGCGTTCCCATGAACCCTGTCTCGCCTCCCTCATCGACGTCGGAGAGGTACATGAAAAAGGTCAGCACGCGCGGTCCCGAGAGAACGTGCACAGGGTCCGCGCGCTCCGCGCTCCAGCCTTTTCGTTGCCAAGAGTACTCGTCGGGATGCCACACATAGTGCTGGCCCGCTTCGTAACGCACGAACTCCATGCTTTCAAAGTTGCGTGATGGCGCGCCAAGCATTGCCGACAGGCGGCCTGACAGTTCGTTGACAATGGGCGCCTGCATGCAGTTCGCACTGTCGCAATTAGTCACGCTCACGTTGCGGATGTGCGCCGGATGCTCATCCTCATCGCGCAGCCCCTCGGCGAGGCCTACGCGGATCATCTCATCGGCCTCTGCATCCGTGAGGAACTGTGGAAACTCGGCAAGCCACGGCGCGCCGCTGCTGATAACCCGAGCGCCGCGTTTGCTGAGCTCTGGATCCGACGTCACGCGCTCGAAGAATGCATGCCAGTCCACGCGATCATTGCAGAAGCCTTGGTCACGACCACTCACGTTGGCGTCGGCATGCCACTCACACTCATCTGGCAAGGATTGGCATGCCAATGCGGCCTCCACACGAGGGCACTGCCCGCAAGCCTTCAAGCACAGCTCGGCGGTTGGCCAGCGGCACGAACCATCCGCTGCCCACAGACCCGCGAGGCTATTGCACACGTCGGTTCCAAGCTCGTCCGTGCACGCCACCATGGCACGTACGCCTGTGGGAGGCCTTCACGCGCGACCTGAACGCGCCACGCAGTCCGCAAAAGGGTGTTGTGAATAAGGGAATGAAGGTGTTTAATGATTTTTCATTAATTCACATGGTTTTCCTTCACAGTCAATCCATTTTCGTAGACTCATGTCCGCCTCTGTAGCTATCATCGTTGGAGTCACAGTCGGGCTCGTCATCGGACTGCACAGCGAGGTGCCTGGCGTCAGCTTCAGCGAGGTGCCTGGCAGCCGGTACCATTCTCGTGGAGATTGTGGCCCTTGCTGCCGTCTGGTCGACGGGTCAGCGGCGACATGTGGCAATGTTGCAACCTGGTGGGGCCACAACATGGCAAAGCTTGCACGTGGAGCAGACGGCACCCTCTACAGCGGGTACCTCGACAATTCGCGAGCCTATCCCACGATGAGCGAGTTTGTGATGCTTCGCAAGACGCGGCAAGGAGCATGGGAGGAAGGGAAACGCTTGCCAGCATCTCGCCCGGCGAACATTCTCATCGACCGTAACGGCAATGTGCACGTCCTCGCATTCGAGCCAGCCAATGTGAGCGTGTCTGACTTTGTCGGAAGGCTGCAGCACTATTGGTTCACATCGGGTGAAGTGAGCGCCTCCACTCCTCTGGTCACGCCAGGGACTGTGATAGACAATGACGGCTCTTCGGAGACTGTGAACATCCGAGTCGGCGCCGCTCTCGCCGGCAACACCCTGTTCCTTGCCTTTGGGCTGAGTTTGGGAGGGCAAGGAGAGCACCTGTACTCGTGTGCGCTGTCCGCCTCGGGAGCGTGCACGACGAGACCAGGGTCCACTAGCTATGCAAGCCGATGGACGTCCCATGTGGGGACGGGCGATGGCACAGCCACGCTCGGACACGATATGTACTACCCCTATGCGGTGGTGCGTGCCAGCGGCGCCCTGGCGGCATTACCAACGCAGGATGACCTCGTCATACCTGGATTCTACAATGTGTTCCAGATGAACCAATACTTTGAGTGGAGCGGCTCGACGTGGCGCGCAAACGGGAGAATTCTCGGCGACTTACGATTCGAGGTACTGGCTGCAAGCCGCCCCAGGCTTCTCGAGACCGACGACCTTTTTGAGGACTCCTCCGGTAGCATGCACGCCATATGGCATGAGCTGCTCGATGCACGAAGCGCATTCGCGACCTCGGCCATAGTTCACGCAGTTGAGAGGGCGCCGGGATCGGCCACCTTTGACGAGACCCGCATCTCGTTTCGTGATTCGGCCGTTCGCTCCTCGTTGAATTGGGTGCGACTGGCAGAGGCAGACTTTGGAGGGCTCTTCTACGTCGGCGCCACATGGGATCGTCTATACATTGGCAGGGTTCCTCCAAACCCGACGAGCACGCAAGTCGTGATGACAGACGTCACGCCTCGCAAAGTAGCAATCGCGGGGTACACACCGTACGTCGCGCGCACAGCTGCTGGGCGGGCGACCATTGATAATCACACTGGGCTTGATGTCCTACTGCTCTGTTCCAATTCTGCCTCCTACCCAGACGCGTCCAACTACGTCATTCACCTGTCAAGAGAGACGTTCGAGGCGTTGCCGGGTGCGTAACCCTCGCTGCTTGCCGGCGGCGTTTTGATGAGTAGCTCCGTGGTAGATCCGCGTCATCACGCACATCCTGATCTGTACTCACACCCATGCCACCTCCACCCATGTCACCCATCTCGGCCGGTGCATCGGCAGTCGAGACAAGCGGTTCCATCGGCATCATCATCGGCGTCGTCGTCGGTGTGATCATCGCTCTTGTCCTCGCCCTGGTCCTCATGCGTCGTCGTCGCCGTCTCAACGATAACGTACGCCCGGCAGCGCCAACAGGCGGGCAAGCCAAAGCAGACAAGAAGGCGGCCAAGAAGGCTGCAGGCGATTTGTTCACGTGAGTACGCGAATACGAGTACGGTGGTTAGCGCTAGATTGGTTATCTTTCAGGGCAAGCAACGTTGCTGGGCGAGCAAGATGCGACGGCGGGCGGGCGGCAAAACCAGCATATCATGTCGATATCAGAGCTTGAGGGGGATATCGCATTCATACAATGAACAACCCAGACTTGATACTAACACATCGCGTGCGCAGCATAATAAGCATGTAGAGCCCACGATAAAACGACAGTGTGCCACATGCGATCGCCGATCCAATTTGCATGCTGGGGCACATGCTGCCCGGCGACAGGTGACGGAGGTGGACCTGAGTGGACAAGCACGCAAACGGCAGCGCACCCGGTAAGATAGAAACACCCCGCCGGCCGCCGCCGCCCCCGCCGCGGCGCACTCATGGGCGCACCGCCGTAATAAAGTAACCGGCCTGTCAGAGAAATGCATCTGACCTGCTCGTGCTCCGATCGACTTAATGCATCGAGAGCGTCGCGTAAATGCTTGGTTATCTAAAACCCGCGAACGGTTATTCGAAAATGTTATGTATACTATAACGTTTTAGAACTAACTACTAAGCCCAACTAAATTTGGGGCCGTCGAAGACAGCTGACGGGGACCTCAGCTTGCACTTCCGAATCCCACGCCGGCACCGCCATCGGCCCCAGCACCTGCCGCGCGTGGCGTTCGGGGGGCGGCCGCGGGCGCACCGCCTCGCTTGCCGCCGCCTAGCAGCGACCAACTCCTCTTGACCGGTGCCGACGCGGCCCCTATCTGTGCGGACGCGGCGCCTATCTGGGGGTAGGCGCTCTCTTCGGACGCCTCGGCAGACCTCGGAGGGCCAGCCTGCCATCCCGTGGGTTCGTCGAAGCCCGTGGCCTGCTTTGAGCTGCGGCCACCAAGCCGCGTCGCTGGGGCCACGACGGCGCCCACGGCGCGCACCATGCCGACGCCGCCTACCATTGCGCCACCTGCGACGCTGGCGATGGCCCCAATGGACCCACGCTCAGGAGGGGGCAGGTACGGATTCTTATTGGGCTGTCCGCGTCCTATCCCCGCAATGCTCTGCTCGGCGACCTCACGCGTGAGCATCGAGATCTCCATGTCGAGCTTGGCCTGCTGCCCCGCGTAGAAGGGGTGCGTGCACTTGTAGTGCTGCCGAGGGATGGTGTGCACCTGCCCGCGCACAGCCTGCACGTTCTCATAGAGCTGGCGCAGCTGCAGCGTGCACTCAGCGAGCGCATCATTCGCGCCCGTGGAGCGCTCATCCCAGATCTGCACCTGCAGCCGTGACTGGCGCACGGGCAGCGGCACCTGGAAGACAAAGCGCCAGTTGAAATTGGCCGTCGTCTGCTTGGAGCCTGCGGACGCGCGCGCGCCGTAGTGAACATCCGTCTCTTGCATCATCAGATCACCTCCCACCTTCGCCGTGACGAACACGTCGGCAGAACCGTCGCGCTCGATGAACTGGTTCTTACCCTCAAGCACAAGCTCCTTGACCGACCAGACAACCACGCGCAGCTGACATTCGAGCGCCGCGGGCGGCTGGAGCACCTTGGGCTTGGACGCGAGCGACTGCGCGGGAGATAGGATCTCGAGCCACATCTCGAGCTTGCCCTGGGGTGAGTTGGACGCGGGGGACCAAAGGTAGCGCCGTTCGACTGGCTTTGGCTGCATCTCGAGCCACTCTTGCGAGAACAGACGATTCTCGATGTCGATGACCGTGGCGCCGATGAGCTGCGCGCCGGAGCTGTCCTCGTCCCACACTTCGATCGTCAGCACCGGGTTGCCGGGCACCATCGTGGGCAGCTCAAAGCACCGGTAAAAGTTGGGATTGACTGTGGACCGAACGACATTCTTTGAATCGTCGATGATGTTGTGCTTGTGCGTGCCATTGCGCACGACCAGGTAAGGGTCAGAAAGGCCGTTTGTGTCCTTGGGCGCGAATTTGATGCCGCGCGTCACGTACGCGCGCGTGATATACACCGACTGCTCAAAGAGATCTGGCAGATCGAGCTTAGGGGGTGCCACGCTCTTCAGCTCCGCCTCGAGGACGCGCACGCGCGCCTTGACGCGCCCCACCTCGCGTCGCAGCAAGGTCGTGCCAGAGCCTGTGGTCCGATAGAGCGTCCACTGATCAAAGGGCGGGTCTATAATCAGGTGCTCGAGCTCGGCTGCAAGTGGCTTTTCGACGCGGCTGTCCTCATCCTGCTCGACCGCTCGCAGCCCAAGCGGAATGACCGGCGGCGTGGCTGGCAGCGTGCGCACGCGGTGGCCCCGCAGCCGACCACGCGCAAGCTGGCGCGCGGCGCGCAGGTCGGCAATCGAGGGCGTGTCCATGCGCATCTCAGCCTCAAAGCCGAAATTGGCATCGCTCACATTGGGGTACACTGTGTGCAGGTACTGCTCGTGCCGCGCGTCGACCTCTACCGGCTCCTCGTCGGACCCTTCAGACATCTCGTCCGTGATCTGGACGGCCGGGACCTTGGGCCTGTCGTTGTGCTCGTACGGGGCGTCCTTGATCCACTCGCAGTAGGGCGCCAGGTCGAAGGAGCACTGCGCGACCACAGGCGTGGCGCCGCGCACATTGTCGAAGACACGCACATTGAGCTGCGGGCAGTACAGGAGCTCCTCGGGCAAGCGCGTGCGGATCACAAGTGTCTCAAGGAAGTTGGCATCCGGCCCCGAAGGCTTCGACGAGACGGCCGTCCGCATCACCTTGGATACTGTCGATCGATCGCCACAGTCAATCTCGATGTGAGGCGCTTGGATCGGCTGGCCGTTGTACGGGAGCATCTCGCGCACGCCCACGATGCTCATCTCGACTTCGACCTCACGCATCGGAGGTAAGATGCTTACGAGCCCCGCTTTTTTGAGCTCATCCATAGAGATCAGCTGGAAGGAGCAGAGCACTTCGCCGCGCACATCGCTCTCATTTTCTAGCCAGATCGAGCGCCACTGCGGCGCCTTGGGGAAGGCCTTGTCAACGCCCAGGAGGGACACGAGGCAGCGGCCGATGAGCTGATCGCCGCCCTCATCTTGGTCGTACAAGCGCACCAAGATGTTCGCGGTGGTCGGCGTCGGAATTGGCAGCTCGAGCTCCACGCGGACGGTCTCGTACCACTGTGGGTTGCAGGTGGGCTCCGCGACCTTAGTCTGGCCCGCAAACCCGTGCAAGGTCACCACTGCAAACGGGTTAGCCAGCCCGTCCTCATCCATCGAGGGCAGGTTGCGGGCCTGGTAGATGTGGCCGCGCAGCTCGAATCTGCGCGTGGGAGGATGCATGATGCGCTCGCGAGGGGTGCGCGGCAAGCTCGACTCCTTGCCAAAGTCGAGCCGATACTCGAGGAAGCCGGGTACGGCGGCGATCTTCGGGTCAAGAGGGTCGCGGGTGAGAGTCTCGAACACGGGAGCGTGATTGAAACCCACCACGTCCTCGAGATCCAGCCTTATGTAGCCGAGCCGCTGCTCCGTTTTCGCGACGATCGTTGTGAAATAGACGTTGATGAAGATGTCGGGGCACTGCGCCAGGTCGGATGGCAGCTCGACGCGCCGCTCTTCGAACATCTCATCCCAGACTACGAGCCCGTTCTCGACGATGCATGGGGTCGACTCCATCGTCGTTCCGCCGACCTGAGAGCGCCGCGTGGGGCAAGTGGGTGGGGAAATGTCGGGGAGATGTCGAGGAGACGGCGGGGAGACGTGGAGGGGGTGGGCCTGTGGGACGGGCATGCTGGTGCACCTGCAACTCGATTCGGATCTGTGAGTTATCGGGTGCGCTGACAGGGTCAACCTGCGATGCCCGGTGCAGGTCGAAGCGGATGACGTACGGCTCGTGCTGTGGGTCCACGCACTGGCTGATGGATTTGATCTTGGGCACAAGGCGCGCGGGCACTTCTTCGGCGAGCATCGCGAGAAGCAGCCGTCCTTTGTAGCAAGTCTCGAGAGGCACACGCATGTTGTGTGAGCGCCACAAGCGTTCGCGGATGCTCTGCAGCCCCTCGATCCCCTGGACCCCGTACAGGTTGACCCAGTACGGCTTGATCTCGCCGCGGCGCAGGATCTCGTTGACAGATAGCACGATGTCTGCCACGAGGGTGTCATAGCCGCCCTGGTCGTAGTCGGAGACGGAGATGACGAGCTTGTCGTTGAAGATGGGAAGCATGATAGGCAGTCGCAGCAGCTCATTGTAGGTTGGATTGAGCGAGTTTGCACAAACCTTGGTCTTCATCGCCGACTCCCCGGGCAGCCTGACCGACACGAACGCGTCCGTCGCGCCGTATGAGTCCATATTAGGCAACCCTTCGATGCGATAGATGGCAATGAAGAGGGAATAGTGTGTCCAACGCACCAGGGGCGGCATGAGCACCAGTGCGGCATCGTTCACCTCGGCCTCGTCCACATCACCCTGCGAGTGCGTCGGCAACGGCTGCAGCCCACCCTGGCACACGAGCGTCACGCGCAGCGCGCCTCCCATTTCGGTTACGTACTCGTCCGGGTCTTTGTAGAGCGCAAGCCACGTCATAAAGTACTCGCCCATCGGCTGCTTGCGGAGCTGAAGCAACGGCACCTCGTACATGCCGAGCACGTCCGACCTGGCGTCAGTGTTGGCGTTGAGCACGGTGAGCACCACCTTCGCCTTCTTCATTTCGTCATAGGTCATCATCATTTTCCATTCCAGCCAGGTATCGAACTTGCACGACGTCGATCTGCGCACGACCTGCGAGTACTTTGTGGTCTGATTGCCCACGCTCGCGGTGACGATCAGGTCGGGAATGACGCCCGGCGGCGCCTTGATGTCCTTCGCCTCGATGACGTGCACGAGCACGCGGAAGGCTTTCGGCTTCGGACCCTTGATCTCTGCTGTCTTGCCCTTATTGGGGCGAGCACCGGGCTTAGTAGCGCCGGCGCCGGGCTTGTTGACGTCCGCGCCAGGCGGCGCGCCGGCACCAGGCGCCGTGCCCGGTGCGGCCGGCTTGGCATTTGGGTCCGCGCGCGGTTTCATCGACATCCCAGCCGGCCGACGATTACGCCTCCAGGCCTCCCTCTTCCCTCTTTTGTCTTTTTTGCGGAATTCTTCTCGCCTTCATTTTGGGTAGTTCTGACGGAGGTTATACTGACGGAATATCTGGGTAATCACGAGGCTGGAGGCGTGTTGTGAGTGCACGCGCTCACAAGAGTAACGTTGTTTGGGAGTTTTGTGTTGAAATGTGTAGCGAAATCGAGAGTTCGCTTCGGTCCGTCCGAAGATGAGCGTCCCCACAAGAGGTCGACCTCTACCTGCCGCGCACTCTGTGGAAGGCCCCATGAGGACCATTTATGGAAGAACAATTCCGCAAACACGAATGCTAATGCTACTGTGGTTGCCTGAGCCTTTGCGCGACTACCTCGAATACTGGGGCGCATCGCGCCTGATCCCACCGGTCCACAAACTCATTCGCAAGCGCCTCGCGAACATCGTTGCGCACGCCGCCGAGACTTTCGACCATAGCGATTGGGATGCCGTTCTCAAGACTCATGTGACAACGGGCGGCACCTTGATCGACGGCCAGCAGATCATCGAGGACGTGAGCCTCGTCGACTACGGCGGCATTGCGAATGATTCGCGCTTCCAGCGCTACCTTGAGCGATTGGGCGTGGCCGAGATCGATGGATTGCCGCCGGCCGAGCAACTTGCGCTCCTTTTGAATGCATACAACGCACTATGCATACGCCTCATCATCCAGAATTACAATGCGGGTGCGCTGCGAAGCATTATGGACCTCAGTACACCGCAGTCGAACGTGTGGGACCTGCCCGCAGGCCGCCTCGGCGGCAAGACGGTCAGCCTCAATCACATCGAGCACCAGCTGCTGCGCGCCGGCTGGGCGGAGCCTGATGTTCATGCATGCATCGTGTGCGCTTCGGCGTCGTGCCCCAACCTTGCGACGGCGGCGTTCACGGGCGAGCGCCTTGCGGAGCAGATGCACGAACGCATGCGCCAATTTTGCCACAACCCGACCAAGGGCGTGCACTGGACGGCCGAGGGGCGGGTCCTCCACCTCTCGCGTATCTGCCTTTGGTTTGCCAACGACTTTGGCGGCTTCCGTGGGGCAGCGGAGCATGCAGTTGCAGCCGCACGCACCGACGCCGATCCGAGGTGCTTGCCAGTGCAGCCTGACGTGCGGCGCGCGTCGCTCCGATACTTTCGGTACTCGTGGCTGCTCAACGCAAAGAAGCCAGAGAAGCCTCTGTGAATGTATCGTACTGTCAACTGTCGACGGCTGACGGTGACGCCCGAACGCGCGGTATAATTAGTATAAGAGCGCGTAGCGGACGAGAGGGCGGTAGCACGAGAGCGACGCGGAGAGTCGATACAATTTTCCGAATAGACAATTTCTAGTAGGGTCTGAGTAGGGTCTGAGGTGTTGAGGTTTCTGAGGTGCTCCGCCGTCGACGCTAGAAGTGCAAAGAATTAGGTTCCGACCTCGCAACCAAACGATATGAGCGTATCTTCCACGGCCTCAGATTCGCTGCCTCGTCTCGTGATGATGGTGGCTGCGGCTGGGCGACGCACTGTCGTGATTTCCGTCCTGATGGCTGCGGTGCCGGCTCCGGTGCTGCCGATCGTCGGGCGATGACGAGCTGGTACGTGGGTGCCGGCTATTCCCACGGCCATGCGATTCTCTACCCGCCTCGCGGTGGCCGCCCTCGCGGTGGCCGCCCTCGCGGTGGCCACCCTCGCGATGGCTTTCACGCAGCCGCGGCGGGGGTGCCTCCGTCGTGCCGTGATAGCCATCGCGATGATGATGGCGATGGGCGCGAGCCGCCACCGGAGTTCGCTCAAGTGGTACGGACGCTATGGGCGCCGTATTGGGCGCCTCGGCGAGATGCCGGGAGGAGCGGTGCCGCCGAGCCCCCTGGGTCTCACCCCCCACCTCGCGCTCGCGCGACCGCCGGTCGCCCTCGATGCCGCCACCGTCCCCGCCGCCGCCGGTGTGCTCGCGATCGTGCTCGTGGCGATGGCGACGCTCGGCGGGCTCGGGGGAACTGCTCCGGTGGCGGCTCCGGTGTCGGCGCTCGCCGTTGCCGTCGCCAAGCCCACTCGTCACAGGCGGTGCACCAGCCTCGTCCGACCGGTGGCGCCGGGGACGATGGCGCCGCTCGGCCTCGTCTTTGGCAGGCGTCGACCCGTGAAGGCCTGGTGCCGGCGGCCGCGACGGCGCCAGAGGTACCTTCTCACGTGACGGTGCACGCGTAGGCTGGCCTTTCTCCAGTGCGCGCTCGCGACCATCCTCATGATCGCCGATCGGCGAGGACGATCGCGAGCGGTGTCGGTGTCGGTGTCGGTGACGCGTCCGCTCCTCGGCCTTGACTCCATGGCCGCTGCCGTGCC
Organism: Chrysochromulina tobinii; assembly: GCA_001275005.1. Lineage (NCBI taxonomy): Eukaryota > Haptophyta > Prymnesiales > Chrysochromulinaceae > Chrysochromulina > Chrysochromulina tobinii. Next base: position 10,091 of record JWZX01003297.1, on the reverse strand, counting down.
TCTCGCCACGCGTAGCGGCCACTGGCTTGGGGGGCTGCACCACGTCCGGTGTGCCCAGCTTGCTGAACGCGTATGCGTCCGGCGAAGACATCTGGTCTCCGATGCCACTTGGGCCGGGTTTCATGCTGCTGCTGACCTTGCCAGCCGAGGTGTCCTCATGGACGGAGTCGTCCTGCGGCGCGCCAGCGCTCTCAACATCTAGTTCGATTCGCACCACCGGCGGCGCATTCCGGCGGTACAGCCAGTCGAAGAGCACGACGAGAAGCACCGTCGCCACAACGCCGCCGATGATACACAGGCCGATGACGAGGAGCTGCTCCTCGCCGATGCCGAGATTGGCGGTGTCCTTCTTGGAGGACATGGCTCGGAAGCGACACTCAAAAGCTTCACGTTGAGGGCCAACTCCGAGTCGAAAAGCGCTTGGAGAGGAAGCCCCACGATTGCATCCGCAATCAGCAAAACATCTACATGTAGTAATTTGGTATACATGATCACGATTCGCTACATGTACCTTTGGCTTTGAGACACGTGGCTAAAAGGTCGTTCATGAAACAGTCGCGAGTTTGGCTCAATGCCAAGGACCCCTGAAGACCCTCGTCCCCTCTCTGCTGCGTGTGTTTCTTTGAATGGGCGTCGACACGAAATTGGCGAAGCGCAAGAAGCGGCACACGCCAACGCATGCGACGCGTCGCCGGCAAATGGCAGCGCGGCAGCTTGCTGAAGCGGCTGAGCACACCCATCAAGCGCCGTTGGCTGACGAGGTGCACTCCACGGCCGCGTTTGAGGCATACTACAAGGCTCAAGGGATCGTGCCACCTTCCGAGTGGGACGCACTGCTTGCCGCGTTGCACCGGCCACTACCAGTGACCTTCCGCTTCAGCGCGTATCCGGGCAGCGCCAGGACGGTTAGTGGCTACCGTGAGCAGTGGCGCCAGTTGCGTGAGAGCTTCCCCGGCTGCCACACAACACCGCTGCCCGTGGCCGGTGCGTGGCAGCTTCCCTACGACCGCGCGACGCTCTCCGCACGCGAGAGCACGGTGACGCGCGAGATCCACAAGTGGCTGGGCGGTGCGTGCGCCGTGGGCGCAGCGCAGCGGCAGGAACTCGTGTCGATGGTGCCGGTGGCACTCCTCGATGTGCAGCCACACCACCTGTGCCTCGATTGCTGCGCCTCGCCGGGCTCGAAGACGACCCAACTGCTCGAGCTTGTATCGGGTGCCGGTGCTGTCGTCGCCAATGACATGAAGCCTGTGCGCGCATTCACGCTCTCCAAGCGATGCCGCGCGCTCGGTCTAGCGTCTTCTCGGCTTGCGGTCGTAACACACAGGGCGCAGGCGCTGCCTTCGCTGATCGGCGCAGGCTGCGGCGACGGGGCGGCGCGGCGCGGCTACGACCGGATCGTGTGCGACGTTCCTTGCACGGGCGACGGCGCGATCCGCAAGGCGCCCGAGCTGTGGCGTTATTGGTCGCCCCACCTTGGTCGCCAGCTCCATTCCCTCCAGCTGCAGCTGGCGCTGCGCGCGGCACACCTGCTCGCGCCCGGCGGCGTGATGGCCTACTCCACGTGCTCCCTCAACCCGCTCGAGAATGAGGCCGTCGTCGTCGCGCTGCTTCAGAGGAGTTCCGGCGAGTTGGAGCTGCTGCCGACTGCACACCTCCTTCCCGAGCTGCAGCGGCGGCCTGGACTGACGACGTGGGCAGTCTTCGACGACCGAATGCGGCGGCTGCACTCCTTTGGGCAGTCGCAGCGCAAGCGCGTGAGCAAGGGCCTGCGCCGCTGCTTCCGCGCGACGATGTGGCCCCCCGCCGGGTCCGCCGAGGGGGCCGACGCCATCCTCAGCGTGCTGCCGCGCTGCATGCGCCTCGTGCCCCACTTGCACGACTCTGGCGGCTTCTTCGTAGCACTCATCCGACGATGCACGCCCGCGCCGAGGCCGCCGCGAGCGCCGTCGCGAGCGCTCTCGCCGCCGAGCGCCGGCCGCCAGTACCGGCCGGTGTCGCCCGAGGCTTGTCGCATGCTCACCTCGAGCCTTGGGCTGAGTGCGGCCGAGCACCACACGTTTGTACGTGTCATCGGGCGTCGGCTGCATGCCGACGACTCTCACGCAGTAGCTCGCATCGGGGGTGGCGGCTATGACGACGATGGGGATGAGGATGGCGCACTGGATGAGAAGGACGACGACGACGAGCACGAGCAAGAGCACGAGCACGAAGGCGAGGAGCGGATGGCCGCCGAGCCACATGCGCCACGGACGATCGTGGTTCTCAGCGAGACAACGGCTGCGGTGCTTGCCGACGCACGCCCCGCATTCCGTCCGGTGTGTGCGGGCGCCCGCGTCTTTGTACGCTTCCCGGGCGGCAAGTACCAGCTCGTGCAGGACGGCGCGGCGCTGCTGCTGCCCGCTCTGCCGCCCCGTTGCGTCGCCAAGCTTCCGTGGGCCGAGCTGGTGGCCGTCTTGCAGTGCCACGTGCGCGGCGAGGCGCTCGGGCTGCCGCGTGGTCTACAGGAGAGCGTGTGCCTGCTCGGCTCTGACGATGGCCGAGAGGGCTCCGACGAAGCCCTCGTCGCGTGCTGTGTGAGTGCCGTCGAGGCAGATGGCCAGACGCGTGCACGGCTGCGGTTGTTGGCGAGTAAACAGCAGGTCTCGGCGGTGTTGGCCGCGATGGGAGCTTGATTCCCGACCATTCATTCACAACACACCAAGTTTTACTCTTAGGAATATTGGGGAGGGTTTGCACACAATCCTCATACCCTGATTTCAAACTGAGTACAATCTGAATGCAAACTGGTACGAACGAAAGTCCGGTCATTCACACCTCTATTCACACACACCGCGTCGTGAAAGTGCGGGCGCCAGAACCCTCCCCAGTCCAGCGGCCTGAGCGCCCTGGCCACAACATTGTGAAAGATGATGGGCTACTTGAAAAACCTCCTCGGCGTCAATGAGGCCGATATTGGCAAAGAGGCCGAACAGGAGACCACGCACGCACTAACGTGGATGAATCCGGATCGCAGCGGCACGGCGCCAGCAGCTCGCAACGGTCACACTGCCAATCTCATCGAATCGCGCATCTTCATCTTCGGCGGCGGCGATAAATCGGATCTCTACGGCGATCTTCATGTTTTCGATGTTCGCGACCATTCGTGGTCGCAGCCGCCGTGCACCGGCGTTGCGCCTCCGATGCGCTCGCGCCACACTAGCGCAGTCGTCGACCGTAACCTGTACATTTGGGGCGGCATCGGTGGCGGCATCGATGTCCATGTGCTCGACACGGTCAGCATGGATTGGAGTACGCCGATCGTGGCCGGTGTGGTGCCCGACTCGCGTTTCGGGCACACCTGTGTCACTGTGGATGCCACCCATGCACCGCGCCTCTTCATTCTGGGCGGGCACAACTCGCGCCAGGCACTCTCAGACCTGCACGTGCTCGAGGTCGGCGAGCAGCTCACCTGGACTCACCCTCCCGTCCTGGGCGAGCCGCCGATCCTCGGCAACCGCCATGCGACCGTCCTCATCGACGACGCTGCGGAGGCGCCCTTGCTCGCGTGCCTACTCGTATGCCTCTGCCTCATGAGCCCTAGCCGCGAGAATGCCCCTTTCTTCGCGCCCATGGCCGCCGCCCCTCGTCTCGGCCGCACCCCCCACCCCGATCGTCCACCAGGCTCCCTGCTGACGCTTCTTCCGTCGCTCTGCCCGACGATGTTGGCAGGTCTTCGCAGCGGACGCTCACGACACATTCGGCACGCTGTACGCGCTGCGCTACCGCGAAGGCGCGAGCGGCAACACCCTGCGCTGGGTGCCGCAGCCGACGAGCGGCAAGCCACCGCTCTCTCGCGCGCGTCCCTCGCTCGTGGTCCTCGACACGTACGTGTTCATGCTGATGGGCATTGCGGGTGGCAAGCCGCTCTCGACGGTTGCGATGCTCAACACGCACACCTACTGCTGGTCGATGCCCATTCTCGACGGCACCTCGCCGCCTGCGCGCATGGGCGCCACGGCGACGCGCGTGGGCACCGATCTCTACATCTTCGGCGGCTCTGACGGCCGCACCTCGCTACGTGATCTTCACGTGCTCGTGTACGTGACGTGGTTCACACCCTCGTACGCGGGCAAGCCGCCCGACTGCCGCGTGGGCCACACGAGCAATTTCATCGGCGCGCGGCTGTACGTGCTCGGCGGCGCGTCGCAGGGCGTCGCGCACAACGACCTATACGTGCTGGACCCGAATCTGCAGACGTGGACGCGCCCTCCTATGTACGGCACGCCGCCCGATGCGCTCGTGGGCCACTCGGCGGTGGTCTTGGGCTCGGAGCTCATCGTGTGGGGAGGCGGCGACGGCAAGGCAGCGCACGCGGCCTTCAGTGTGATCGACACGCTCAACATGCTCTGGTCGCGCCCGACCACCTCTGGTTCCCAGCCATCGGCACGCGTGGGACATACTGCGGTCCTTCACGACAGCAAGATGTTTGTCTTTGGAGGGTATGGCCAACGGCAGTACTGGAACGAGCTTGTGGCGCTCGACACGGGCATCCTCGTGTGGATACGCCCGCACACGGTGGGCCAGCCGCCCGCCCCGTGCGTGCTTCACTCGGCCACTCTCGTGGGTCATGTCATGGTCGTCTACGGCGGCAGCTTCAACGAGGTGGCGTTAAACCAGCTCGTCGCGTTCGACACCGTCAACATGAGCTGGACGAACATTGGCAGCTTCCTCTGGGAAGGGCCGCGCCCTCTGCCCCTCTTCGGGCACGGCGCTGTGGCCATCGACCACAGGCTACTCATCTTCGGCGGCACCACGGGTGGCGTGCCCGACTCGCTCGCCTCGTACCTCTTCGGAAGGGGGTTCGTCACGGGCTACGCGGCGGGCGCGCGCAACGACCTGGTGGTCATGGACCTGCAGGCACGCACGTTCTCGATGCCCAAGTACGCGGGGCGGCGCCCACCGCCCGCGTACCGGCATACCGTCTCGACGCGCAAGGGCAAGATCTTCGTCTTCGGCGGCGTGGGTGGTGACGGCCACATGTCGCTGCTTGACACGGGCCACGCGCCCGGGGAGGTCGCCTCCACGGGCGTACTCAAGAAGGCGCCCTCGACCCTCGACGCGGCGGCGGCGGGGCTCTTTGCTGCGGAAATGGGCGCGGAATTCGGGCGCACGGACGGGCGAGGACTCGACGCGACGCGTGCTTCACAGCTTGTGTCCTTGCTGCAGGAGCTCGATATGAATAAGTACACGCGCCTCTTCCTTCGACAGGAAGTGGACGTCGATTCGTTACTCACGCTCTCCGACGCCGACCTGAAGGACATGGGTGTGACGGCGCTTGGCGCGCGGCGCAAGCTCACGGTCGCTATTCACAAGCATAAGCTGCAGCAGATGAGCGAAAAGGGCGGCGGCGGTAGCACCGCAATCAAGGCTGGCGGAGCGGCGGCCGCGCTCGCGGCGGCCGCCGCCACTGCCATGAAGGTCAAGAGCACCGCGGCGGCCGGATCGAGCAGCGCCGCCGACGCCACCTCAAGCCGGAGGACAGAGGACGTGGATGGCCGGACTCAGGGGGCGCAGACACATGGATTCGTCGTGGCTGGCCAAGTGTACCGCGGCCGCTACCTGCTCAATGGGAAGACGTACATCGGCGGCTCGGCGCGCGTTGTGTTGGGCGAGGATGTCAAGACGGGACAGCCGATCGCCGTCAAGGTGCACTCGAGCCGCACGTACTTTGCGCGCGAGATGAAGCTGCTGCGCGCGATGCAGTCCGAGTACATCGTACGCTTCCTGGACGCGTTCGATGAAGAGGACGCACCGTCAGCCGTGGTGCTCGAGGGCGGCAGTTGCTCCCTCGCCGAGCTTCTCGCTGAGGGGCAGCTGCAGCCGGTCGAGCGCAAGCACGTTCTCGAGCGCCTGTGCCTCGCGGTCGACTTCGTCCACTCGCGCGGCTTCGTGCTCGTCGACCTCAAGCCGGCCAACATTGTCATCTTCGGCTCGCTGCTCACCTTCAAGTTGATCGACCTCGAGTGCCTGCGAAAGAATGGTGACACGGTGCACTTCAAGCTCACGCCCTTCTACGCCGCGCCCGAGCTCGCGTCCGCGGCTCTCGAGACGATGCGACTGGGCGCGCTGCCGCCCCTCGAGTACTCCCGCGCGCGCGGACCGGTAGACGCCACCTCGGACCAGTGGGGACCCAATTTAGGCAAGGGGGCCCTCCTCTCCGAGAGCCCCACCCTCGCGCGCGCAGTGGCGCAGGCCTCGTCGGTGGTGAACACCGCGGGCGACGTGGGTGACTTCAACAAGGACGAGCTCCGCCAGCTCGAGGCACCACTGAAGCTGCCCAACGGCAAGCCTTTGCGAGCGTCCGTGGCGATGGACATCTGGGCGGTCGGGCTCATTGCGTTCGAGCTCTTCACCAACGAGCCCTTCTTCGCGGGCTGCTCGGATGACGTGGCGCTGCAGGTGCTCGCCTCGTCGACGCCTCTCGAGCTGCCGATGGCGCGCATTGCTGACACGCAGGCGCAGCACCTACTGGCCAAGATTCTGGTCAAGCGACCCAAGGAGCGCGCCACCATCGAGATGATCCTGCGCCACGCGTACCTGGTCGGCGGGCTCGACACCCAACAGGTGGGCGGTTCCTTTGCCATGCTGCACGAGAGCCAGAGCGCCTTCAAGTCGGAGCTCGACAGGCTGCAGGCTGGCCTCGGGCCCATGGGGGGCGAGTCCCATTTTGGGGAGCCCCGCTTTGGGAGCCCCGCTTTCGGAGGCGGCTCTTCTGTGTTGAAGAAGGCTCATGGCGGCGGCTCGAGCGGCGGCGGCGACAGGAAAGCCCGGTTCGCAGGGTAGTCTAGATAGACGCCCCATAACGCTAATGTGTTAGGGCCCCATAACAGCATGTTACGGTCGATGTTAAGGCCCCATGACGGTCGTGCGAACCGCCGCGGCTACGTGGGCCGAGATCTCGTGAGATTTTTTTATTTTTTTCCATGGGTGATGTATGGGTGATGCCCTGATGGCGGAGATGGGCATCTGCCATTAGCGTCTGCTTCTTGATGCGTTCCGCAGCGCGCAGGCTCGTAGGCTCGGCTACTCGCGCGTGAACCAAGATGAACCGAACCACGCATTAGCGACTGGACCACCGTACGCTCTTGCGCACACGCGCCGTTTTCCGTAATTATTCCAAAGTCCACACCATGGAAAAGTACCGGTATGAATAACGGTCCAACTTAGGGAGGTCGTGGGACTGATTTAGGAAGTGCTGCATCCATGAAGCGTCGTCGGGTCCGCGACGTCGGCGGTGGCAATGACATCAGCGGCGACGGCGACGACGGCGATGTGAGGGTGCGAAGCGCCGAGGGCGAGGAGGTTGCGTGGTCCCGTTTGGCCGCGGCGCGATCGGCGACGCTCGCCAACTGGGTGAGCGACACGGGCGGCGCCGAGGGGGCGTTCGCCACTCTGGTGCCTGCGGCTGCGCTCCGCACGCTCTCGCGCGTCGCCGAGGGCGGTGCGGAGGATGGCAGGGCGCTGGAGGGGTGCTCGCCCGCGCAGCTCGCCCAGCTGTTGCATGGCGCGCACTTTCTCGACGTGGACATCGAGCTGCGCCGCCTCCTCTCGCGATCCCTGTGCACCGGCCACCTCGCCGGCAAGAGTGGCCCGGAGCTCGGGCGGCTGCTGGACGTCGTGAGCGACTTCCCCACCGAGGCGGAGCGGCAGGCGGCGACGGAGGAGCCGCTCTACACGCAAGACGCTCAGCACAACGCCACGGCTCCGGGAGCAGCCGACGCACCCACACCGCCAGCGCCCATGTGCTGGCTCTCGACGCAGCTCGTCAACGAGGACGCCCTCGAGGACGCCCTCGCGGACGCCGACGTGCCGACGCTGTGCGCGCTCAAGGGCGTGAGCCTCGCGTGGCGTGCGCGGGCGCGGCGCGTCCTGTGCGCGCGGCTGTGCACACGTGTCGGCCTGCCGCTCACGAGCAACCTCGTCGAGGTGACCGAGCTCAACCTCTTGGACAGCCGCGCCGCCGGTCGCCTCATCGCCGACGCGGTCGACGCGTCGTGCGGGCTGCCCAACCTGGCAAAGGTGACGGGGTTGGGCGGCTTCGAGGTGGACGTGGCCGCGCTGAGGCGCGTGGCGTCTTCGGATGGATCAGAAGAATATGGAGATGGTACGCAACCGTATCCGATGGCAGGGGTGCGCGCGTGCATCCGCGGCGAGGGCGAGGTGCCGATGGAGGTGCTGCTCGCGGCGTGCGTGCTGCGCCATGGCGAGGCGCACGTGCTGGTGAACGCGTTCCGCGACGACACGTCGATGACGTCGATCGCGCTGCCCGCCGGCCTCACGAGCATCGGTGAGAGCGCCTTCGAGGACTGCTCCTCGTTGACGTCAATCACGCTGCCCGCCAGCCTCATGAGCATCGGTGTGAACGCCTTCTGGGGCTGCTGCTCGATGACGTCGATCGAGCTGCCCGCCAGCCTCACGAGCCTCGGTAAGTGCGCCTTCTGTGGCTGCTCCTCATTGACGTCGATCCAGCTGCCCGCCGGCCTCACGAGCCTCGGAGAGAGCGCCTTCGAGTTCTGCTCCTCGTTGACGTCGATCGAGCTGCCCGCCGGCCTCACAAGCATCGGCAGTTGCGCCTTCATTTCCTGCTCCTCGTTGACGTCGATCGAGCTGCCCGCCGGCCTCACGAGCCTCGGTGAGTTCTCCTTCGAGGGCTGCTCCAGGTTGACGTCGATTGAGCTGCCCTCTAGCCTCATGAGCATCGGTGTGAACGCCTTCGAGTGGTGCTCCTCGATGACGTCGATCGAGCTGCCCGCCAGCCTCACGAGCCTCGGTGAGCGCGCCTTCTGTGGCTGCTCCTCATTGACGTCGATCCAGCTGCCCGCCGGCCTCACGAGCCTCGGAGAGAGCGCCTTCGAGTGCTGCTCCTCGTTGACGTCGATCGAGCTGCCCGCCGGCCTCACAAGCATTGTCAGTTGCGCCTTCATTTCCTGCTCCTCGTTGACGTCGATCGAGCTGCCCGCCGGCCTCACGAGCATCGGTGACTACGCCTTTTATGGCTGCTCCTCGTTGACGTCGATCGAGCTGCCCGCCGGCCTCACGAGCATCGGTGACCACGCCTTCCATGGCTGCTCCTCGATGACGTCGATCGTGCTGCCCGCCGGCCTCACGAGCATCGGTGACGACGCCTTTTATGGCTGCTCCTCGATGACGTCAATTGAGCTTCCGGCTTGCTTCGATGACAGCATGACAGCATGACATGCTCGGAGAGAGCGAGAGCGAGTAGTAGTCGAGAGCATGACAAGAGAGATTTTCCCATTAGACCACACCTCTCACCTGGCATGCCGTCACTATGCTCTGAGCTCTGCTATTTAGTATTTTCACCCAAACGGCAAACGAGTCGAGTTCGATTGAGCCAGTGTTTGATATTTCCCGGTATTTGGGATTTTAGAAGGATACCTACACGCAACCAAATAACCTCGAAGTGGTATATATACCACTTTTTGTGGTATATATACCATCTTGGCAAACCACTACCAACCCCGTCTCTCAGCGCGTGGCGTACAAGTACCGCAGTCCGCACCTCGCACAAATATGGTAAGCAGAGTGGACGAGCCGGGGGAAATCAAGCCGGCAGAAATGCGCGCGCGCGCACGGCGTCTTGATTGGCCATGCGGCCAAACGTACGGAACAGCAGCATGCGCTCGTCGAGGCGGTGGCGGCAGCAGCAGCATGCGCTCGTCGAGGCGACGTGCGTTGAGGCGACGGTTGAGCAGCTGCCGTAGTGGAGGCGGTGGTTGTGGCGGCAGGAGTGGCAGGAGCGGCTGCTACCCCGTTGGGCTCGTTCGGGGCGGCCGCGGCGGCCGCGAGCTCGTTGGCGAGCTTCAGAATGAGCTCCTTCTGTGGGCCGAAGAAGTAATCCTCGTTCGTGCACGACTAACAAAGTCGAGATTGCTGCCGAGCGTGGCCTTGCATTCCTTCACGTACTCCTCGGGCACCTCGGCATCCGGAGGATGATCCGGAGGATGATCCGGAGGATGATCCGGAGGATAACCAAACATGCTGTGCACTGCTTGGGTCAGCTCGTCGCTGTTCGCAAATGGCCGCACAGC
>JWZX01003296.1:0-38872 GCA_001275005.1 Chrysochromulina tobinii | reverse complement strand
CCCCCCCCCCCTCCCCCCCTCCTCCCCCTTTGCATGCGTCACGGCACCTACAGTTCACCACAGCGCCCCGACGCGCGGCCTCTCTGTTTGCCCTTACTTGGCATCGACAGTACGACTCAATCCGGGAGAGCCGGCGAGTCAGCGCCGTTCGGTCGGACGATGGAGACGCCCGGCCCCGACCCCGAGTCGATACTCGTGCCGCCGGAGACGACCGTCATCGAGGTAGAGCCGCCGACCTCGCTCGTCGAGTACACGGAGACGGTCGAGCGCCTGTGCAAGCAGCTCGACAGGGACAAGTCCACCAAGGTCGTGCTGTGCATCCGCGGCGGGCCGCTGGTCGTGCCCGTGTGCACGGCGGCGGCGCTGCAGCGGTACGAGCTCGCGCTCGCCAAGTTGCAGAAGCGCAGCCTCCTGCTCGTCGCCGCTCTCGACGGCGCGCTCTGCGACCTGTCGCTCAGCCTCGCGCTTGCGTGCGACTTCCGGCTCGGGACGGCAGACACGTGCCTGCCGGCGCGGCCAGCGTCGCAGGCGACGGGCGCGACGCAGCCGTACGTGCCGCTCCCCATCTGGTGGCTCGCCTCGCTCGCCCTCCACGCGGGCGTGCTGCGCGCGCAGAAGCTGCTCTGGCGCACGCAGCCGGCGGGCACGCACGAACTGCTCGACTGCCACGTGGTGCACGCGCTGTGCCCCACCGTGGCGGCGCTCCACGCGGCGCGGCTGCCCGTGCCGCCAAATGTGCCGCTCGCGCTGCTCCGGCGCATCGTGCTCCAGACCTTCGTCCGTCGCGGGCACCGACGTCATCGGCCACTCACTCGCCGTCTCGTCCCTCGTCATCGCCGACGCGGTCGGGCGAGCGGCGGCCGCGCACGCCCCGCTGCCACCTCTCGTGCCGCTCGAGTACGAGGTGCACCGGTCCGAGGAGGCGTGGGTGCTCACGATGCCCTCCGAGCTCGAGCTCATCTCCCTCGACGAGCTCAGCAAGGTGCTCGAGCAGCTCAACCGCGGGCTAGCCGCGCTCGCCGCCACCGGTGACGCCCCTGCCCACGTGCCTCGTCCTCCGGATGCTCGCGTCCGAGAGGGCGGGGCGGCTGCCGATGCCGCAGCAGCTGCTCGCGCTGCACGCGGTCGGCGGTGCCAACGGCCACTTCAACATGCGCCTCGTCTCATGGCTAACCAAGCTCGAGAAGGCACTCGCCAGCCTCAACACGCTGCCCCTGCCCACCGTGTGCGTCCTCGTGGGCACCGGATCGGTCGGCGCGACGGCGCTCCAGATCGCGTTCGCGTGTGACCTGCGCGCGGCGGCGCCCAGCGTCACGCTCGACTTTGGCGCCGCCTCGGGCACGCTCCCCGGAACCCTCGCCTTCCGCCTCGCGAAGCACGTGGGCGCGGGCGTCGCGATGGCGCTCATGGCGCAGGATTCCCCACTGGGCACCACCGAGGCGTTGCGCGTAGGCGCGCTACAATGGATCGTGGCGCCCAAGGCGGCGGCGGCGGACGCGCCCGCGGCCGAGGTGGGCGCGTGGCTCGGCGCATTGCTCGCGCGCGCCGCGCACGGCGCCTCCCTTCTCCTTTGCCGCTACCTGCTCCAGGATACCATCTGGATGGCGCGCCCCGAGGAGCTCCGGGCGATGCTCAAAGTGTGGCACACGGCGCCAGCAGCCGCCACGAGCGGCGCGGACGCCGGAGAAGGAGGGGGAGAAGGAGGAGTGGATGTCGTCGAGGCGGCCCCGCCGGTGAATGCGTTCTCGTCCAAGATCTCGTCGGCCCAGCTCGAACAGCTCGCCTCCTTCTTCCCCGACCAGTTCATCATGCCGACCGAGGCGTGGCAATGGAAGCTCGAATGGGCGCGGGCGGGCGCCCGCGCCGCCCAGGGAGCCGCGGCTGAGACGACCGAGGCTGGCACGGCGGACGCAGGCGGCGCGCCGCTGAATGTGCGTGTGAGTACCGAGCCGCTGGGCAGCCTCGGGTGTGTGGTGCGGCTTCGGCTGACGGGCAGCGTACTAACGGCGGAGGCGCTCGGGGCCCTCACCGAGGCGTTGACCACTCTCGAGGCGGTGGAGATGGCCAAACTCGAGCATGGCACCTCCGCGCAGATGATGCTTGGGCCTTCGGCGATGGGTGCAGGCGCGCCTCCCCCACTTCCCCCGCTCGGGCCCACGCTCGGGGTGCTCCTCGACCTCGACGAAGAGAGCGGACACCTGCTCCGGCTCGACAACACGTGCGCCTCGAGGGAGGCGTTCGCCACGGCGCTCGACGCGCTCGACGCGCTCACGGCGCAAGTGCCCACCACGGCGCTCATGCGCGGCGAGCTTGGCGCGCTCGCGCTCGAGCTGTGCCTTGCATGCAAGCACCGGCTGGCGGCCTCGGCGGCAGTGTGTGTGCGCCTCGCTGGCTGGCAAGCCAAAATGGTGCCGGGCGCGCGCGTGTGGCAGCTCGGCCGCTCTGCTCGCATCGGATCCCTCATGCGCGTGCTCCTCGCGACTCCCGCGGCCGACCTCGAGTCCCTCGTCCAGTGGGGCGTCCTCGAGGCGCCGCCGTGTGAAGACGAGGCTGATGTGATGGCGCGGCTCGAGCGACTTGCCACCCAGGTGGACGCGCCAGGCGCTCTCTCACGTGTGCTGGCCAGGCGGGAGGTCGCACCGCCCTCGCCAACGCTCACCTCGCGCACGCCCTCGGCCAGCGGCGATGCGACCGTGACGGCGGGTTCGCCGTCGGCCGCACGCGCGTCGACTGTCTCGGCGAGGCGATGGCGAGCGCGGCGGCCGAACTGTCCGACAAGGCGTTACTCGTCGGCGGCGGCATGCTCACCGAACCGGCCCGCCGCCCCTTTGCATCCGCTGCATGGTTGCGCGAGGTGGCCGGGCTGACTGAACTGGCCGAGCTCCGACGACGCACCGAGTGGCTCCTCGTGCGTCTTCCACAGCTCGAGCCCGAGTCGGCGCTCCCCCTGCTCCAGCAGCATCTCAATGCGCTGATCGTGCCAGCGTCCGAGGCGGCGCTGCCGCGGGCACTCGAGGAGGACTCGCGCTACGTGACGCCCGATGCACTCGGCACGCACTCGCTGCAGCTTCTGCGCCAGGGCGCGCTCGCCATCGTCACCATCAACCGGCCGAGCTACGCGAACGCGTACGACGGCCCAATGCTCGATGCCCTCGAGCGTCTCATCCCGATGCTCTCAGCCCAACGGTGCGGCTGCGTCATCTTCAAGTCATCGGACCCTCGCTTCTTCTGCTCCGGCGCCGACCTCGAACGTGTCTCCAACCCGCGCGCGATGGACGCTCTCGAGCTCCAGAGCCAGCGCGTCTTCGAATCGCTTGCCAAGGCTCCTTTCGTCTCGATCGCCGTCGTCGAGGGCGCCGCCGTCGCGGGCGGGTTCGAGTGGGCACTGGCGTGCGACGTGCGCCTCGTCGGGCCGGGGGCGCGCTTCTGGTTGCCCGAGACCTCCCTCGGCCTCGTGCCTGCCGCGGGCGGCTGCACGCGTCTGACCGAGGCAGTGGGCGCCGCGCGCGCGAAGCAAGTCATCCTCTTCCATGGGCGACTGAGTGCGAACAGCGCGCTCGAATGGGGACTCGCGCTCTCCCTCTCGCCCACACCGCTCACGGCGGCGCTCGAGCTCGCCGCCAAGCTCGGCACCGACCAAGCGCTCGCCCGCACGCTCGCCAAGATGCTCATCGACGCACGTGTGGGCGGCGGCGCACACGAGGATTCGCTCCGCTCGGAGCGCATCGCCGAGGGATTGCTGTACGAGGCCAAGTACAAGCCTCGCGCCGTGCTCGTCGGGATCGGCACCGCCGCCCCGGAGGAGCGGTACACACAAGCCGAGGTGGCCAACCTGCTCGGCGTGGACGACCCTCGCATGCGAGCCATCTACTCGTCTGCCCACATCGAGTCTCGCCGGCTGGCCGAGATCGGTGCCGAGCAGCGTGCTGGTGGGGTGACCCAGGGTGGCTTGCTCGCCAAGCACCTACGCTGGTCGAAGAAGCTCGCCGCCTCCGCCATCCCGCAGGCGTGCGAGGCGGCGGGTGTGGCGCTCGATCAGGTGGGCTTCCTCGTCGTGTGCACCACTGATTGCACCTGATTGCACCTGATTGCACCCCTCATCAGGTGGGCTTCCTCGTCGTGTGCACCACTGATTGCACCTGATTGCACCTGATTGCACCCCTCATCAGGTGGGCTTCCTCGTCGTGTGCACCACGACCGGCTTCTCCTCTCCCGGCCTCTCCGCCCACGTGGCCAACCACCTGCGGCTGCCCTCGACCATCCAGCGCGTCGACATCGTGGGCATGGGCTGCCACGCCGGGCTCAACTGCATGGCAACCGCCGCCCATTGGGCCGAGGCGAACCCGGGAGTACCCGCCGTCATGTTCGCATGCGAGGTGGTCTCGGCCGGCTATGTTTGGGACGCCAGCAAGCCCGACCTCGCCGTCGCCCTCACCAACTCGCTCTTCGGCGATGGCTCTGCCGCGGCCGTGCTGCTCTGCCCAACGCCCGAGCGTCCGATCGCCTCAACGAACGCCGCGCCCAAGCCGGCCCTCTACGGCTTCGAGTCGCTGCTGCTGCCCGACTCGCTCGACTCCCTCTGCTACACGTGGCTCGAGGAGTATCACAAGTACTCGTTCACAATCTCGCCGCAGGTGCCCTACCTGATTGCATGCTGATGGCCTCCCTCATCACAGGTGATTGCATGCTGATTGCATGCTGATTGCATGCTGATGGCCTCGCCGCAGGTGCCCTACCTGATGGGCCTCAAGATCCCTGGCATGGTGCACCGGCTGCTGGCGAAGCACCGGCTGCGTAAGGAGGACATCGCGCACTGGGTCGTCCACTCGGGCGGCAAGAAGGTGCTCGACTGCGTCATGTACTCGCTCGGGCTCTCGAAGCACGCCATCCGGCACTCGCTCAACTCACTGCGGGCGATGGGCAACATGTCCAGCGGATCCTTCCTCTGGGCGTACGAATCGCTGCTGCGCGAGAAGATCGCCAAACGCGGTGAGTATGGCATGTTCATCACCATGGGCCCCGGCGCCGGCGTCGAGTGCGCTCTCTGGCGCTTCCTTTGAACGAGGGTGGGGGACTGTTGTGTTCCCCGTGATCAGCGGAACCAACGCGTACGTACATTTCGTGGCCAATACGGTACATTGTCTCACTTTACGAGCACTACACGAGCCCCGACTCGTGACCGCGCGAGCTCACCGCGGAGAATTCAGCGAAACGGTCGGTCGACTGAGCGAACAAATAGGAACGCCACGATGCAAGGCATCTTCTTCAGATGTGCCTTCCTCACAGCGCTCAGCACGGTTGATGCGTACGCCGTAGGCGCTTATGCCAGCGTGAATACACGGTCGACGGCTTCGCGTGTGTCCCTGCCGTGCATGAAAGTCGACACCGGCGGCGCTGCCATCGTGTGCAAAGAGGTTGATGTCTGGGCCGGCAATTCGCCGCTCATCCTCGACGTCAACTGGGACATCATGCCCAAGTCGCGATGGGCTATTCAGGGCACGAACGGCTGTGGAAAGTCCACCTTGCTCCGTGCCATCGCCGCGAGTGCGAAAGGCGATAAGCTCGAAGAGGGCTTGATCCTGGTCGACGCGACGCTCCGCATGGGCATGTTAGAGCAGACGGCCGTCTCCGGATCGGACAACACTGTGCGCGAAGAAGTCGTGTCTCGGATGGCGCGCTTCCAAGCTGCGACCAAGGCCCTCAACGCGGCCGTCGAGAACTGCGTCTTGGGCTCTGAGGAGGAGCTCGCGTGCCTTGAGAAGGCGCAAGAGGAGTTTGAGGCGTGCGGCGGCTACGACATCGAGGCTCGTGTCTCGAAGGTACTGCAGGGCTTGGGCTTCAAGCCAGAGGAGTTTGACAGCAAATGTTCCTCCTTTTCGGGAGGCTGGCAGATGCGCATCGGGCTCGCTCGCCTGCTCCTGAGCGAGCCCGAGCTTCTCATCATGGATGAGCCTACGAACCATCTCGACGCGTCCGCGCGTCGCTGGCTCGGCAACTGTGCGTACGCTCTCGAACACCGAGATACTGAGCCTCCAAGCACTGCGACTGCCGCTACTGCTGCTGCTGCTGCTGCTGCCGCCGCCGCCGCCGCCGCCGCCGCCGCCGCCGCCGCCGCCGCCGCGTCTGATGATGCCGCTGCCCTGGCGCTATAACTGACTGTGACTGGGATCGAGTCGGTGCCACGTTGCAGACGTCGGAGAGTATGACGGTACGGTGCTCGTGGTCTCGCACGACGCCGAGTTCGTGCGCCGAGCGGCCGACTCGATCGCCGAGGTGGCGGGAGGTCGGCTTGAGCTCTACAAGTCGATGAGCTTCGACAAGTACCTGACAGAGCGTGAGGAGCGGCAAGCACGCATCCGCTCGACGATCGAGGCGCAGGAACGCGAGCGCAAGCGGATGCAGGACTTTATCGGTCGTATGGGTGCCAAGGCTTCGAAGGCCAGCCAGGCCGCCGACCGCAAAGGCAAGCTCGAGAAGCTCGCGATCAAGCAGGCGGCGGCGCAGGCACTCCTCATCGGCGAGCAGAGGAAGCCCGTCCTCACGCTGGCGAAGCCACCTTCCTGCGGCATGGCCCCTCTCGCGCTTCGCAAAGCCAACATCCGCCACCCTTTGGGCAAGCAGGACATCATCACTGAGGCGAATCTGGAGGTCCTCAAGGGCATGCGTCTCATCTTGCGCGGGCCTAACGGAGCGGGCAAGTCCACGATCCTCAAGGCGCTCTCCGGAACGATCAAGCTCGAGAAGCCCTCGATGCGCTTCGAAGACGAGCGCCTCAAGCTGGGCGTCTTTGCACAGGACCTGGCTCAGGACCTGCCGCAGGATATGGGTGCGTGCGAGTACGTGGCGCAGACCGTGCGTGTGGCCGACCCTTCTATCACAGAAGAGAAGTGCCGTACCATCATGGGCTCCCTCGGCCTCGTGGGTGAGAAGGCCCTCCGCCAGATTCGTGACCTCTCGGGCGGCGAGAAGGCGCGCGTGGCGCTCGCCACCTTCTGTCTGTCGCCGTACAATGTGATCCTGCTTGATGAGCCGACGAATCATCTCGACGTGGAGGCGATCGCGGCACTGCTCGACGCTATCGGCCGGTATGAAGGCGCGGTCGTCGTCGTGTCGCACGATCGCGCCTTTTGCGAGACGATCGCGGCTACGCACGTCGGCTACGTGGCCAATGGGAAGATCCTCGTCGAGGAGCGCGGCTTGAGGGAATCGGACTTCTCCGAGGAGGATCGGGGCGTTGTCAATGTCGCCGCTGCAACTGCAGACAGCGATCAAGGGCCCTCCGTCGGAGTGGTGGTGGCTTCCGCGCAGCCGCAGCTCGCGTGAGTCGTGTGCATGCATCATTACGAGTCGTCTAGAGTCCAGTCGTCGTCCGTGAGTTCACATCACGTCGTCGTCTTTTTCCTCTCGTACGCACCCTCTTGTATAAGTTATCGTAACAAATCGACGCAGTTTCGAGTTTTGGTCTTCACAAGCCGACAAGGCCCATTCCGAGTAGGCGGTTGAGTATTAACCGTGCAAACCGGGCCCATTCACACCGCTCGCAAGTTCACGGAGTGAGTACCTGCCTAGTCGAAGGCCTGTGGAAATGGTTGCGCATCAGGATTTCCGACGTCGGCGACGACCTCCGCAATTCAAGCGCAATTTTTACACGCCTTACTTTTTGTACCGAACCTCAACGAACCCCATATCAGCCATTTCACAGTTAGAATAGAGATGGCGGAGACGACTAAGGCGATCCTTACCACGACGGTCCTTGTGCGCTCGCACAAGCCAACGGAAGCCATGGTGGCACGAATGCGCGAGTGGCACCGCTCGCTTGCTGATGCAGGCATCCGCATGCATATTTCCATGGATGTAACACACGGACGCGACGCAGCAGACTGTGTGGTCGAGGCGGTGCCGGGTGCCACTCTGCATACTTATGACGAACAGCAACTCCTGCGAGCGTTTCCGTATCTGGGTGAGTTGATACATACGATGCCAGGTGAACGCAAGTGGTCGGGATTGGAGAGCTTGGGTGACAACACCACGCCAGAGGAGATTGGTGAAGCATTGGCAGGTGGTTGGCGAAAGTGGGCTGGCAAGCGGCACTCACTTGCTTGGGGCTTCCACGCCGAGGCCATTAGTCTATGGTGGCGGTCCGTCTACCCCGACTGCGCAGATGGTGACCGACCTCAAGCCATCTGGGTGCTGGAGGATGATGTGGGCTACACGGCCGAGCTCGCGGCGCTCGTCGCAGCGTACGCAAACGATGGGGTGGCGGATCTCATCACCGACGAGCCGACGCAGAGCGAGCCGCTGAGCGCCGTCCGGTGCCAGCTGAATCCAGATCTGGTCGCCACTGAGCCCGTGGTGTGGCAAGGCTGGTGCTGGCATGACACTTGCACAGATCTCTATAATGCATTGGTGCCAAGCGAGCGGCGATGGAAGACCAAGGAGCATGCGCAGCGCTTCTCCGCCCGCCTCCTAGACGAGCTGGCCAGGCAGTGCGACGCTGGGTGCTCAGCTTGGTCCGAGCAATTCGCGGTCTCTCTGTGCATCTCGTCGGCCAACTTCAAATGCGTCGCGCTGCACCCGAGCACCCTCCCGCCCGATCCGAAGCGTCAGTACAATCACGACGCGAAGGTGGACGAGGAGTTGTTCAAAGAGCTCTGCACAAATCCACAAACCTGCCATGGCGTACTGCTGCACGCGATGAAGTGGTAGCCCGGCCCAGCGGGTCGCCTCGCAGCCGCGCTGTGGGGAAACTGATGCTCAACAAGCTCGTCACTCGATTTCGGGTCGTACGGCAATACAAACGCGAGGCTCTTCCGCGGTTCCGGATCAATTACGCGTCGAAGTGCCGCGGCCCGGCGGTGGAGTACGTGGCGTGTCAGATATGATTCTGAACCTCGACGTCGGAACGATGCTTCTCGAGTACGTGTTGCGATCGTCATGCACACGTTTGTTCTACACAATAGAAAGGAAACATCGGCCTTCAAGACGAACAGTTGGGGAGACCTGTAGTCACCGGTTTGGATACAGAAACGAAAATACGTCTTACGTGTACCAGTACGGGAATCAGCAGACACAAGCGGAGAAGTACAACGATTGAACAACGACCACGGCGTACGGTAAGAGACGAGCAAACGTTGCGGTCCGTGGTCGGGACGGCTGCACTGCTCGCTGGATTCAGTACATAGGCAACTCTGATGGGTATGCATGCGGTGCTACTCGCCTGTCCTCTAATGATCGGCTAATGACGCTCAGCGCCGCTCACATCTGTTTTGGTGGATGCTCCCGGAGCACGCACGCACGCATCAGAGAGCTCGAGAGAACGTCCAGGTCGGCGTCGTCGCCGTGCTTTGCCTGGTAAGCCTCTTTCCAGAGTGCTGATGATGGGCTGGCCACGGATCGCATCGTCTTGCTCACGGCAGCAAAGCGACCTAGGTCGGAAGAGCAGCCCTTTGCGATGAGCTCAAGGCAATCGACCGGCAGCGCGCCGAGGCTGGACGTCGGCCTCGGCGGAGTGGCACGGCGCGGTGGTGAGCAGAGCAAATTCAGCTGAAAGCAAATGAACGGCGAGGCGGCAACGCAGTGCGCAGCAACGGCGGTCGTCGCCATGTTGCCCCGTCCGTATCCCTTTGAGAGTCCTTTTGGCTCGGCCGCTCGCTTTTCCCCGAAAGTCCAACCACTGCATACATTTCCCTTCGGCGCTTTGGAGCATGGGTGTCGTGATGACATGTTACTTTACGGTTTCGTTGCGCGGGTTTGGTCAACGCGATCTCGCTGTAGCTCACAGCCCATGTCGGTGTCTTTGCGCACTTTGCTGCTCGTGTGCGTGCTGCCGTGTCTCGCACAGTCGCTCGTGGTCGGGAGCGCTCAGCGTTCGCCTCTGGCCGTCGGCCGACCTGCCGCGGCACTGCGTCCGGGCCTCATGATGAAGTCGAAGGAGGACAAGGAGTTTGAGGAGTGGATGGCCAAGAAGCGTGCTGCTGCGGGTGTCGACGCGACAGAGGACTTTGGCACGAGCCGCCGCGTCGAGAGCTCCATCTACGCCATTGGCGGCGCCATCGCCATCGCAGTGCCCGTCATCGCCGGGCTCTGGGCGTATAACGAGGGCTACCTCACACCGCAATGATGATTGTGCAAAGATGACAGGCAAACTGCAAACCTTATAAGCGCATCTGTGCTCGTCCTATGTAGACGTGTAGTTAATATATTATCGTCCTCCATGCTCATTCTCCGCATGGAACGACCGCGCAGGGAGTGTTGAGAGGCACTCCATCCCGGCGACACTGCTGAGCGGGGCCTCGCGCACCTGTGGCTATTTTTAGGCGCTGCGCTGGTGAGCCGGCACTCGGAGCTCTCGCGCGTCTCTCGCGCTCGCGCGCATTCGGAGCCGTGGCCTCGTCTCGCGAGTTATCCAGTGTGATCACACGTGTGGAGCACCGGCCCGATCTCGCACGGTCGTTACACAGAGCAGACTCAGGCTACTTATTACCCTTCGACTTGCCCTGATTGCGCCGCCGCTCGTCTGCCTCGCGCTGCAGCTTGCCGCCCGAGAGCAAATTGGCGAAAAAGTCGACGCTCTCCGCGTCATCCTCAGCCGCATCGCCACCCTCGACCCAGCCTTGGTCGACGTACGGCAGCCGGAGGTCAAAGCGCTCGCCGTCTGCGAGCCCGGGGCAGCAGCGGCGGCAAATAGTAGCACACGGTGAGCGAGCGAGCCGCAGCAGCGCAGGCTCATACGAGGGCGCGTTCGGGCCTCGGCGGCATGGCCTCACTGTCATACTTGCCCCCGGTGCCAAACTCGCCGCCCACGCCAAACGACGCCATCGGGAACTGAATGCCGCCTTTGGGCACATCCTCATAGCCGAGGGGCTTCACCTTGTCGTCGGCCTTGCGCTTCTTCCACTCCTTGATCGGGTCCTGAAACGGGTTCTGCTGCCACCCGATGCGGTCGGCGGCCTCGCGGCTTGCCACCCTACGGTTCTCCTCGGACTCTCTTAGGTACTTTTCGCGCGCCTTTGGATTGCGCCGCCGCTCGAGGATCTCCTGCTGCTCGCGAAACTGCTGCCTGCGGATGAACGGTTGCGGAGCGTCGAAAGGTTGGCGCGGGTGAGCACACAGCACGCGCGTGGAAACGAGGTGCGGCTGCGGCGCTGCGGGCCGGCGCGCAGCTAGGCTAGCGGCGGTATAGTGGCGGAGGCATGGAGCCGAGGCGGAGGTGCGAATCCTCTGGCGCTCACTCCTTGCGCGCGGCAGCGTCCGGGTCCTCCTTGAAAAGATTGGCGAAGGCCGAGAAGAGGCTATCTCCCTCGGCGCAGCGCGGGGCGGGGCAGCGCGATAACGACGGCACGGAGAGCGGCGCATGCAGCAGCGCGATCGATGTGTAGAGGCTAATGAGAGGGCCTGCCATTTCCCGCAAGATTAATTCTGTGAAAAAAAATCGTCCGCGAATCGATTCATGTACATTCGTCCGCGTATGAGAATCCAGATCGCGCCGTGCCGATGCGCGCCGTGTTGCACACCCATTGGCATGTCACACACCCTTTGCGCAGTGCCCGCGAAGAGACTCCAGCGCGTTCGATTGCGCCACTCTCCCACACGGCTCGCCTGCAGCCTTCTCTCGCTACGCTGACAGATTGCATGTCGCTATCTCCGCAGGCACGCGCGCGCAGGCGACTGATCAGGCCGCCATCGAGTGACCATGTACGGAGGCGGTGAGGCCCTGCGTGCTGCTCGAAGGACGCGCGCGTGCGCCCGCCTGATAGAGACGCCACTCACGCTGCGTTGCGTCTCTCTCCTTCCTCAGACGAGGTCTCCGCGATCGTCATCGACATCGGCTCGACATGCACCAAGTCGGGCTTTGCGGGCGAGGACTGCCCCAAGTTCGTGGTGCCATCCTCGGTCGGCATCCTGGGCGGCGAGGAGGCGGGCGCGAAAGCCGAGTACCGTGTCGGCACAAACGCGCTCTGCCATCGGGTCGACGGTATGCGCATCAGCAGCCCGCTCTCGGACGGCATCGTGCAGGACTGGGACGCGTGCGAGGCGATCCTCGAGCATACGTTCAAGTCGTGCCTGGCATGCGTGCCGTCGGAGCATCCGGTGCTCTTCACGGAGCCGTCGCACAACACTGCCGCCGCGCGCGAGAAGCTCTGCGAGCTCGCCTTTGAGAAGTTCGACGTGCCCGCCGCCTTCCTCTCGAAGAATGCAGTGCTCGCGGCCTTTGCCTCCGGGCGCGGCACGGCCCTCGTGCTCGACGTCGGTGGCGGCATCATATCGGCGACGGCGGTGCACGACGGGTACGCGCTCACGCGCTCCGTGCGCCGGCACAACTTTGCGGGCGACGCGATCACCGAGCTTGTAGCGCGCTCGGTGCAGCTGCGCACGCCTCCGCAGCCGCTGCTGCCCCTATACTCTCTCAAGCGATCGGAGGTTGGCCCGGGAGAGTTCATGTACTCGCCGATCGACGCGCCGGGGACACACCCAGCCTTCCACCGGTACCACCTGCTCCAGCTCTTCCGCGACGTCAAGGAGTCTGCCTGTCGCTGCGCGATGATCGCCCCCACGCCCGCCGTGCCCCTCGACTCCTCCAAATGGGACGTGGAACTCCCCGACCATTCCCTGCTCGACGTCGCTTGGGAACGCATGCACGTGCCAGAGGTGCTCTTCGAGCCGAGCCTGCTACGCTCGAGCCTGCCGCCCTGCCTCCAACCAGGCGGGGGTGCCGACGCGGCCGCGATCGCCGCCGGAGCCGCCGAGCTCCAGGGGATGGTGCCCGACGGCTACATGGCCCTGCCTGATCTCGTGGCCGAGACGATCCGCAGCTGCGACACGGACGTGCGGCGCGAGCTGTGGGGTTCGATCATCGTGAGCGGCGGCTGCTCGCTCACTCCCGGCCTCACCGAGCGGCTCCACGGCCGGCTCAACGAGCTCGTGCCCCAGATCTCGATGAAGGTCAAGATCATCGCGCCGCAGACTCCCCAGGAGCGTCGGTTTGCCGTTTGGATCGGAGGCTCGATCCTGGCGTCGCTCGGCTCCTTCCAGCAGCTCTGGATGTCCAAGCAGGAGTATGACGAGCACGGCGCCTCAGCTATCCATAAAAAGTGTCCCTGAGCCACGTGTCGCTAAGTACGCAGGAGCGCCGCACGCTGCGACCGGGCACCAAGCGCAAGCCGTTCCGGAGCGGCCGTCTCACTCGGTCGTCACTGAGTAGACAACAAAAGCCAGACAACGGACGCCAGCCCCAGTGTGGCTGTGCCGCGCATATTCATGTGTTCTTAACCTGGCATCGTCAGCCGGTGCCCGGTGGGCTTGTATCTATAAATGCCTGGAGCTGGACGGGCCGGGACGCGACCGATCGCAGGAAGGAACGGGGAAGCGTTTCAGCGTACCTCCGTACCCGAAACTCCAAAGCGTGTAAGTGATCGGATCGTCCACGGACCGTCCACGCAGTTAATGTCCACAGACCGGTTTTCCACACGCGATCCGACCGATTAGCCCCGCCCGAGCGCGGTTCGGTCGCGCGCCCCAAGGCGGTTCTCGGATAGACCCGTTACCTCGACCGACTCGGTCGGTCGTCGCGCGGTCCATCTCCATGGTCGTGCTTCCACAGCCTGAGACCTGAAACTACACATGCGCCGCGCGCGACTGATAACTGGCGCCAAGTCGATAGTCCATACGAGTTGACAGCGTTGGATCGTTCGCGGGATCGGCGCGCGCGGAAGGGTCGTTGCGAATGTCATCGGCGGCGCGGCGCCGGTAGGCACCCATTCTGCCGTGGCGAGGATAGGGCGGTTGGCAGCACAGGCTATCCAATCCTCTCCACTACCTATCAACTGAGGCGTCCGCTACCTATGAGGCGGGCGAGGCGGCCTCATCCGCGGCCTGGAGTAATTGCAGCAGTTGAGTACGCGTGGTCGCCTCTGCCGCTCGCCACGCGCTAGTGCAGCCGTCGTGCTCTCGCGCGAGTCCACTCTTCTTGCCGCCATTCGGGGAGCTGATCACACCTTGGGGATCAGCTTGGCCATCAGGAGACGAGGGGGGCTGCAGACACGTAGCCTTCTCGGCTGCCGCCTTCTCGGCCGCCACCTTCTCGGCCGCCGCCTTCTCGGCCGCCGCCCTCTCGGCCGCCGCCTCCTCGGCCGCCGCCTTCTCGGCCGCCGCCCTCTCTGCCGCCGACTTCTCGGCTGCCGCCGCCTTCTTAGCTGCCGCCTCCTTGGCTGCCGCCTCCTTGGCCGCCGCCTTCTCCTCCGCCTCCGCCTTCTTAGCTGCCGCCTTCTCCTCCGCCTCCGCCTTCTTGGCCGCCGCCTTCTCCTCAGCATCGGCCCGTTGGGCCTCCCACACGCACGCGCGCTGCGCGAGCAAGGCGGCGAGGCCCTGATCCAGTACCAGCTGGGCCTTGGCCAAGAGCGTCGCATCCACCTTCTTATGATCCTCTTGAGAGCGTCCACGCTCGAGCGCCCTCTCGAGCGCCATCAGATCGATGCCGCGACCAAAGAGGCGCGGCTGCATCGCCTCGCGGACTCGTCGCTCCTCCGCTGCTGCCTCGTCGGCGAATTGTTTGGCCGCTCGCGCCTGCGCCTTTTGCTCCTTGGTGACGTCCTCCATTGCGTGCGAGAGCGCGCGCTGCACCAGCCGAGCCGCCAGCTTATGATCGAGCGCCGCCTGCGCTTCGTTGAGCAGCGCCGCATTCACATCGCGGGCCCGCGCGCTCGCGATCGCGCGCTCGAGTGCCTCGGTGTTCACCTCCTTGTAGAGGAGCCCCTGAGGCTGCATCGTGCGCCGCACCTCGCTCTCGGCCGCCAAGGCCGCCTCTTTTGCGCGACGCTTCTCTTCGAGCCGTGCACGAACAGCAACTCCCCAATCGGTGGGGGCGGTGGTGGGATCGGAGCCCTTTTGGTCGGAGCCCTCGTGCGCACCAAGGCGCGCGCGCTTCACCGTCTCCGAGCATACGCTCTTCGTCGTCTCCAGCAGCGCTGGCGACTCAACGGTCTGGGTGGCACCTTGGGCCGAGGCCGCCCTAATTAGGCAGGTGGCACCGGAAGGCGAGGCCGGAATCGGATAGAGTAGAGGCACTGCTACTGTGCGGGTGGACGAGCGGACCCGCGCCCGCGGCAACGCGGGTACCGCCAACGCCGTCGACGCGGAGGAATCCTCAATCGCTTCGTTCCTCTCGGCGGGAGGCGCAACTCGGCTCATATCTCGGCTGATATCTCGGCTCATAGGGTCGGCACCGGTAGGATCGGGTCTCGAGATCATCGGGTTGTGCGAGCGAGCATTGGCAGTGGAATTGGAGCGCCGGTGGAGGGCGTGCCGAGGCTTGGGCGCCCCCTCAGATAGTGTCCGCTTATGGGAGCACGGTCGGAGGGCGTTACAATGCTCCCCAGCCACCTCCGTCGCCATCTCCGTTGCCGCCTCCGTCGCCGCCGATTCGCCCGGCTCCGTGCGCAGGTCCGCCTCACACGCACGCTTCTGCTTCAGGCCGCCAGCGAGCCTCACCGTGTACAGGCTCGTCGCTGCATCGAACTGCACGATGGCCGCCGCCGACTCGCTGCCATCGCTCCGTTTGACCATCACACGCGCTCCGATGGCATACCGCTGCACATCCCTGCCCGCCTCCGCACCAGCACTGGCGCCTTTCGTATCAGCTCCCAGGTCGCGCTCGACACGGCGCTCGGTGCCAACCTCCGGCGGATCGGGCGATCTCATCACAATCTCGCGCGATCTCATCACAACCTCCGGGGGATCGGGCGCGCTCGACACGGCGCTCGCACTTCGAGGACCGAGGCTCATCGACGCTCCAAACCGAGTCGAAGCGCTCAGAACGACGCGAGTCGAGGCGACGAGAGATTCGCGTATCTCGACTGAGCGAGATCGTATCTCGACTGCGCGAGATCGTGGGCGAGGTGCGCCAGCGGAGGCGGCTGAGGGGTTAGCGAAGGCGGCGGCGGAGGCGGCGGCGGCGGCGGCGGCGGCGGAAGCCTCGGCGGCGGCGAGGGCAAGCGCAGGCGGCGGGAGGAGCGCCTGACGCGCCTTGGCTCGGAGCTTTTCGAGTGTGGAAGGCTTGAGAGGCTCCCCACCCTGTGTGACGATGGCGCTCAGGATGGCGCTCACGATCTGATCGGGTGGCGCCTCGCGCAGCGGCTGCAACGCATGAGAGGCCGACAGCTCGTCCGCATGCTTCGCCGCGAGGATGGTCGGCCGCATCACGTGGAAGCATGCGAGCCCCACCAGGGGCATCACGTGCGGCCCAAGCACGAAGAGGAGATCGTATACGCGCAGAAGGGTGGGCACGGGGAGCACATTCGCCCAGAGGCTGAGGAACCAACGCATCACGAGCAGCTGCACCGGCACCTCGAGAGCCGCCAGCTTGGCCGCCACATCGGGCATCCGCTTCGCCAGAAGCTCGGCGAGCACCTGGGAGTCGACGAGCGAGCCGATCATGTGCTGGGTGAAATGGTCGGGCAAGTAAGCCTCGACGATGATGGCGAGGAGCCAGAAGGCGTCCTCCTCGTGCATCACGCGGAGCAGCCCTGCCGCGATGAAATTCTGACCCTGCACGTACCCGCAGCTCGGCCGGAACGCCGCGAAGGCGCGCAGGACGCGACGCAGACGATTTTGCGTGGCCTCGTCGAGTATGCCGCTGCGGGGAATATCGAGCTCGATCTGCGTCTCATTGGTCGTGCGGCGCGTGCTGTTCTTCCCGGCCAGAAGCTGCTCGTACATACCGGGCTGCACTTCGGCCGCCGCCCCGGAGAACGCCATCCACACCCGCGAGCGGAGCGCAGGCGGCACGCCAGTCCGGAGGAGGCTGCGCAGTGTGCTCTCAGATTCCCCACGGCCAGCCGTCTTGGCGAGCTGCACCCATCGTTTTTCGATGGGCGCGAGGTCACTCTCTTGCTCTGCAGTCAACTCAGTGCGGTCGTCCTCGCCCGTCACGTTGAGTGACATGTTTGACTGCGGCTTCGGCAGCTTGAACCGAGAGCGCGGCCGAAACCGGGTTTCACACCGGCACGGCGCCTATGAAAGACAACAGCTGGACACAAGCAAGCAAGAAAACTTGTTGCTTTTTGCGGAACATTCTGCACGACATCAGAAGAGCCGCCCGCCCGCCCGCGCGTAAACGCGCCGTCCCGGCGTCCCTCGCCGTCCCTCCGGCTCGCCGCGCCAAGGGCACGAGCGCGGCGAACCATGTCTCAGCGGGCTCGGCGCGAGTCTCCTCTTGAGGACATGTTCCAGTTTGGCCAGCGCGTCGACCTCTGCGCACGCCTCCGCGAATGTCTCGCCAACTACCCTGAGGATGGGCTACTCAAAGAGATGGTGCAAAATGCAGACGATGCGGGCGCAAGCACTTTCAAGGTCATGCTCGACCGTCGAAAACATCCGGACCGCAAGCTACTTCTCGAGGGTCGCCTCGCTTCATTCCAGGGCCCAGCCATCTGCACGTACAACGACGAAAGGTTCACCGAGAAGGACCTCGCTAGCATTCAGAGCGTGGGCAACTCGCTCAAAAATGATGCGGACGGCCGTACCAAGACTGGCAAGTTTGGGCTGGGGTTCAATAGCTGCTATCATGTGACCGACTGCCCGGGTCTTCTGACTGGCAAGCGTCTTTTGTTCCTTGACCCCAGCCAGAAGCACCTCGCCAACGGCGACACCGGCATTGGCTTCAACCTCCACCAGCGACACGTCGACAGTGCGCCTGATCAATTCGCGCCATGGCGGATCTTTGGCTGCGACCCGGCCAAAGAATTCAACGGGACCATCTTTCGGCTGCCGCTGCGCACCAGGGCCCACGTTCGCGGCTCGGCTGGTGAAGGCATCTCACCGCGGCCGTACTCGCTGAGCGACGCCGACGATCTGCTCAAGAAGTTCGTGGAGTCGCTGCCGGATCTCGTCCTGTTCCTGCAGTGCGTGCACACAGTCGAAGTCTATGAATGGCGGGTCGGCGAGGCGGCGCCTCGGCTGCTCGCCAAGCAGAAGACGTGCGCCTGTGGAACCGCCGATTCAATGCCGAGAGCCCACTTACGAGAGCTACTGGACAGACGAGCCACGCAGGACCTCACACGGCTGGGCGTGCACCACTTTTTGGATCATTTGAGCGTGAGACTGTCCCAGGCCGGCAGCGCCGAAGGCGAGGCGTACACCTGGTTGGTCGCGCAAGCCTTTGGTGGCGGCAAAGCACTGGAGATGAGCGTGGATCAAGACGTGCTCAGCCGTGGGCTCAGGCCGCTGCCATGGGGTGGCGTGGCCGCACGACTGCAGCAGCCTACCCGTCAGCTCGAGGGGGCTGGCCCGAGCTTCAAACGGTCGCGCATTGAGCTCGCAGTACGAGGCCGGCCCTCTTGCACGCTTCCGCTGCCGCCGCACACAGGCCTGCCAGTGCACATCAATGGCTTCTTCGAACTGAGCACCAGCCGGCGCGACGTCTGGACCGACACGTCGGGCGTCGGATTGGCCTTGCTCAAAGCCAACTGGAACGCGGCTCTGTTAGCGTCGGTGGTGGCACCGTGCTACGTGGCCTTGATCGAGGCGGCGCAAGAGCTCACGAACACTTGGTCGGAGTATTACGAGATCTGGCCGCATGCTCGACCAGCGGAGCCTTGGGCTCAGCTAGTCGATGAGCTGTAACGCATCGTGCATCACGAACCCTCACGCAGCCAGCCCCCGAGGGGCTCTGCCCTCACGCCTTCATGCCGCCCGTTTCCACAGGTACGTGCTGCTGCTCGAGCGCAAATGTCTTCGGTTCGAGAGCGGCAAAGGCGCCGGACAGTGGATCGCACCCACCGCCGCGTTCTTCCCCACGGCCGAAATGGACCATGAGTTGCGCTCGACGCTAATGCTCCTCGAGCTTCCGATCGTCGAGCCGCCGCCCGGAGTGGAGATGCTGCTGCGTAGCGCCTGTGTGCACACAAGCTCACGGAGCGGCGCCAACCCCAACTCGATCGCAAAAGCCACCCCTGCTGTGGTGCGCAACCATCTTGTGACCCTGCACAGCGGCTGGGAGGGCGAGCTCAACGATGCGCAGTGCCAAGAGCTGCTTCAGTACTGTCTTTCAGATCTTTGCAGTGAAGCACTCGACCCAGCCTCGGCGTCCTCAGCAGAGGAGAAGGAGCAAGCGCGCCGCATCCACGACGAGGTGAGCCAGCTGCCTCTCATCTCGTTGAGGAACGGCAACCGAACCTGCTTCGCATCCAGCGCAATCTGCGTCGTGTTGTGCTCGGCCGAGGACTTGATGTTGCGCCTGACGCCAGCCCTCGTGATGTCTGTCCATCCTACCTCTCTGCTCTGGGCCCACTTGCACGAGCTCGTCGACGTCGATGCTTTCAGTGGCAAGCTTAGCTTGCTGCCAAAGTTGCCTCTGGAGTTGCTGCCGCGCTTAGTGCTACCGGCACACTGGGAGCACCAGACGCATCAGCGACTGGCAGATGACGACGACGTGGAGGACGGACGCTCCGCGGCGGAGCTCGCACGCGTGTGGGCCTTTATTTCACGCCATCATGCAGCGAGTGTTGTCCCCGACGTGTTCAACTCCTGGCCGATGATCCCTTCCACCGACGGGACTGCCCACGCATTCGGCCACACAACGATGCTGCAGGTGCCGGACGGCTCGAGTGATCTTCTCCAACGATGCCTGGAGCGGCTCGGCTGTGTGTATCTCCACCCGGCAGTGCAGGAGTGGTACACGCATCGGCTCCAGGCGCATCAGTCGGAGGCCCTCTCGATGCACCCTGACTTGGTTGCTTGTACACCGCTGCTGAGCGTCGAGTCGGCACTTCAAGCGCTGCAAGAGGCGCTGCGCTCCACGCCTTTAGATGCAGCAGCAGATCGGGACAGCGCAGCATCAGGTAGGACGTCGGCGCTCCTCGCAGAGCAACGGCTCGTCGAGGCTACACCTGCTGAACGCCACTCCCTGCGCGACTTCCTGACATCAGGCGTCCACGTTTTTCGCAATGCCCTGTCTGATGCTCGTCCTGCAGAGGACGGCGAAGAGATCTTCCAATGCGACCATTGCGATTTCGTGAGCACATACGAGGTGGTGATCGCGCATGAGCAAACGTGCACTGCTGGCCAGGAGGACGTGGGCGCCTCGTATGATGTGCTCACGAAATCGCGCCTTGTACGCTCGCTACCTATATTCCAGGTCGCAGGATTTGCTGAGGACTTCACATCCATCGATCTGGAAGTGCACATGCTACCGCCCGTCGATGTCGGCGTCGACAGCTTCAACGCCAAGTTACTCGATCAGCTTTGCAAGCTTGGCCACGAGAGGGTCATCTTTCTACGCAACTTCACAAACCCCGCGGTTGGCCTCTGTGTCACGGACGTGAAACTCAACCAACTCCTGCATAATCTCAATGTGCCCAAGCTTGAGTTGAGCTCGTTCTACATGCAGCACGTGTTGCCTAGGATCGATGATCTGCCACAAGAGCTCAGCGATCACGTGATGCACCTGGTCCTGCGTAGCTTGACACAGCTCAAAGAGGGAGAGATGGGCGCCGAGATTGAAGCAGCACTGATGGAGATGGCCTTTGTGCCGTCGGAAGACGGCTCACTGCACCGTCCCTCGGAGCTCTTTCATAAGTGCATCCTCATGACTCCACTGGGAGAAGCCCTGAGCAAGGCAACCTGTCACGCGCGCTTCATCCAGCTCAGGTGGCTGCTGACGTGCGAGGATCCTTCCGAGCTTCAGGCCCTCGAGACACTCGGTCTGAGGACCAGCGTGACGCGTCGATTTGTCGTGGACCTGGCTATCGAGAGCAGCCAAATGGACGGAGATTGCGATCTCTCAGCGGCTCTCCTGCAGCATATTTGCAATGACACTTTGCTCGTCTGTGGCGAGACTGACACCACGATGGCTCTTGAGGCATTCGGATCGGAGATGTGTAGTATCGAGTGGCTTCCAGTCCGTGTCGACGACCGTGGGGTCCTGCCCTTGCCTGAGGAGAGACATTCGTCGCCTCGTGCCAGAGCGTACGACGTCCGACCTGAGAGTGATGCTCCACTCGTCTCCGCGTCCACACGCCTGCTTTGCCATCTCTCGCCGCTGCCTGCCGAGGTGAAAAGTTTCTTCGGGTGGAACCAGCCGCCACCTTTGTCAGTCTTACTGGCACAGCTTCAAGCCATGGCATTGGTCTCCGTGGACGATCTGAATCGGGCGCAACACACAGAGTTCAGCGGGCACATGAGGAAGCTCTACGAGACTCTGGATCGTGTACTGTGCAGCTTGAAGCCTGAGCAGCCCTCTGACCAAGATTCGGCGCACCTTCAAAGGGTGGGAGTCACTGCGTGTGTGTGGCTCGAAGATCGCTTCTGCTTCGTCGCTCCATTGCGCGTCGCAAAGAGCGGGTGCGGCGGCGCTAACCTCATGCCGCACCTCTTCAAGCTGCCACCGTGGCTGCAGCAGCACTGTGAGACAGTCATGGACATGCTCGGAGTGCGTCAAGCCTTTGATGCCGCCGATGTTAAATGGGCAGTCTCTGAGGCTCGCACGGTGCCGTTTGAAGAGAAGCCGGCGGAGAAGACGATTCGCGCCTTGCTTCAGGGAGATCGACAGGGTACTGACGAGGCGTTCATGTCGGACTCCATCCTCAATGAGATCAAAGGAATACTTGGCCAGTACCCTGATGGTGATGCAGTCCTGGACGAGCTGCTGCAACACGCAGACGATTCGGGCGCCACCGTCGTACGTCTGGTGCTGGAAGAAGAGGGCGTGCAGCACGGCACGCTGTCGTTGTGGCCTCAGCTTCAGGAGCACGTATACGAAGGTGATGAGTCGTCGCAGGGACCGGGTCTCTACTGCTACAATAACGGGGTTGGCCTTCCGGATGATGAAGACTGCTTTGCAATCCGCTACATCCGGTCCGATAGCCAGGCTGGGCGAGCCACCAGCGGTCTGTTCCGCCCAGGAATCAACTCCATGTATCACCTGACCGACACTCCCGCCTTACTCAGCAACCACCGCTGGCTCTTCTTTGATCCCCACCGGCGCGCCTTTGCTGACGGCGGCACTGAGGTAAAACTGGCAGTCGGTGCCGACTATGATGGCGACGCAGCTTCAAGCCCTACCGACTTTGCTGACCAGTTTAGTCCACTTTGCCTCTTTGGCGGTGGTGATGATGGCGACACTCACTGGGATATGCGCTCTCGGTACCGCGGCACATTGTTACGCCTGCCGCTTCGGCGCGCTAGCGAAAGATCGAAGCTAGGCGGCCCGTACTCGCACGACAAGGCGCATCAGTTGTTGGATCGTCTGCGCGCGCGTGGCCCCGAGATATTACTCTTCTTGAAGAATGTGCGCCGCATTGAAGTCTACGCACGCGACCCGGGAGGACGGCCTACCCGAAGCAACATTAGTAATTTCCATACTAAGCTCCGATTCCGTGTCGAGCGTCAGGAAGAGTGGGCAAGCGGCGCGCGTGCTGTTGCGCAGTGCGTGCAGAGTATGCCCCAGCACGAGCAGCTGTATCAACATCTAGTGACGGCAGAAGCGATCATCGAGAGTCGTATGCTCACGATGCGCGTGACCTCTCCAATTGCGCCCGAGCAGCCAATATCAGAGAGCCGATGGCTAGTCTGCAATGCGCTGACGATGACGGAAGAGATGCGTACCTTGTGCCTGAGCAACGAGGGGCTTGGTCTGAAGCTGATTCCGTGGGTGGGGGCGGCTGCTAAACTTGAGCAAGAGCCTATCGAGGGCCGTGCCTTCTCGTCCCTCCCGCTGCCGATTAAGACTGGCCTGCCGGTGCACGTGAACGGCTCATTCGAAGTGATCGATGGGCGCGAGAAGCTCTGGACGATGCGCGATGGGCTGCAGGGTGAAGCCTCCGTCAAGGCCCTCTGGAACCAGTTGCTGATCTCGGATGTTGTCTCGCTGTGTTACAGTGCGGTGCTGGTCAAGGTAGCGGAAATGGTGCCGCCGGGACACTTCTTCACGCTATGGCCAACGGAGGTCGCGGAGTCGTTTCAAAGCATGGTGAAGGCAGTGTATCGCCGCATTGTACATCTCAAGGTCCTGCCTGGGCGCGAGCGCTGGCTTTCGCCCGCACGTGACGAGCCAAAGGTGATGCTGCGAGCAGAGCAAGGTCTGCCCAATGATGGCATCAGGAGGGCACTTCGGCAGACGGCAAACGACGAGCTCTCGCGCGCGGGCGTGGCTGTACTGGAAGTGGTGTTGCCTTCGCCGGTACTCAAACTGCTCCAAGACGCACTGCAGGCGCTCGATTTGTCGACGCTCAAGCAGATCGATCCGCAGGTAGCACGCAGATTCTTTCGCAGAACCGAAGCTCAGTGGCCTGGCAAGATGGCCTGGCTGGAACACCTCAGCCGCATCTCGGGAGTCAAGCTGCTGCTCTTCTGTCTATACGAGCACATCACTCTCGACACTCCGCTCCTAATCACTGGAAACCCTCACATGCACGAGCTTTCAGGTCTGCCATTTCTGCCCATCCTTGCTGCGCCCCAGGCGCCGTGGCAGCTGCATTGGGCCACACTCCAACTCCAGCGGGATCTCCGAGGCAACCAGGCTCCGCGTCTTGCACTGCTGAGCCCAGAGTTTCTCACTGATATTGGGCTCACCAGAGAGGCTTCAGAGCCAACAGGCTGGGTGGACGCATTCCTCTATCAGGTGCACCGTGTGGTCGACACACACGCCATGAACGGTGTAGGCGAAGGGAAGCTCCTCGAGTTTGTCACTAAGCTTGCGAGCGCCCGTGCACACGAGACGACCTCTGGCATGCCTGGCCATTCCGACCCAGTCAGGGTGAAGGGTGCATTGTGCTCCAACTTGATGGCTGTGAAGCGAATGGACGCTGACAGCCGTGAGGATAAGAATCTTCAGCTCGACGTGTGGGTCGGCACCCTTTTGCGTGAGTGTGTCCCAGAGCTTCGTGCCTGGGTCTCCGCTCCAGAGAATGGTGCGGCTTTGCGACGTTGGGTACTGCACTGTTATCCGCAGCTGCTTGCCATTCTCAGCTCGGTGAATACGAGCGGAGGGTTTTCGCGCCTCGTGGTGAACAATCTGAAAGCAGCCATCCTTGATTTACCCGTGTTCACTATACCTGAGGCAGTGCAGGCAGAATCGGGATGGCATCGACAAGTGTCACTCCTGCCAAAGTTGCTCGGTGCGAGACGTGTGGATGAGCCGCATCCAGCGTGGTGGCTCTCGGTCGGTGCCTGCCTTAAGGGTCTGGCCGGCCCGGCTGGAGCGCGATGGCTGCAGTGCGCGGATGTCGATGAGGAGCGGCTGCTCGGCCTGCTGGGCGTGCCGCAGCTGAAGACGGTTGACTTTTACATCGAAGAGATCTTCCCGCGGTTGTCTTCGCTCATGCAGACCGTACCCGAGGCCGGCGAGTTTGTCGCGCATATGCTCAGCAACTTGGACAGCCTCGTCAGCGAAGGTGGCGAGCGCGCCTTCGACGCGTTGAAGAATCTGCCCTGCATCAACTCTCCCTTAGGACTGCTTCGACTCAGTGAGCTGACTCATCCAGATACCGTGTCGAACGTGGCGCCTGAGGTCAACAAGGAGGGGTTCGACGCTGTGTTCTTTGCGCCAGATGCCACGCTGCGTAGCACCGTTCCGACGGCGCAGCTCGAGCGGCTTGGCATGGACAGTCGGCGCGGCATCCTGGCGGCGGCGCGGCGAGTAGAGTCGGGCCAGGCTTCGGAGGCTGTCTGGGCCTGCCTTGTGCTCAACCACGCGACCCTTTTTGGCGAACAGCCCGTGCGGGTACCCGCTCAACGGCTACACGTGGCACCGATGAGCAGTGAGGACTTTGTGGTGGAGCTCCTGGGAGATCTGAAGCTGCCTGTGATGGCGCAGGGCGAGCCGGGCGTGCCCTGGCCGGCGGGCGTGCATGGAACTCCCTTTGCGCCGTGCGCCGCCGTACAGCCTTACGCCAAACGTTTCCTGGTGTCGGCCTCTAGTCAGGTGCTCAAGTCCGATGCCCCACTCGCTCCGCCCAGGCTCGCGGACATGTTAGGCTGGAACGAGCGAGTTCCACTTGAGGTGCTGCTCATGCAGCTGCGTGCCATCTCGCCGCCCGCGGCGGCCGATGCGGGCCATGATGCGGGCCAAGAGGAGTTCCAGCCGTCCATAGAGCAGGTGGTGGCACTGTACGCCGCACTCGCGGATTCGGATGATTGGGACCAGATCGAGCCACAATGGAAGGAAGACCTAGCGAGCTTGCGATGCGTGCCCGTCAGTGCTCAAGATGAGAGAGGGCAGCATACCAGTTTGGGCGGTGTGGTAATGAGGTTGCCCTCCGAAGTGGCGCTCAGTAAGCAGAGCGAGGCTGAGCCTGCGGAGGCCGGGCCCACACGCTACCTCTGCATGGCGTGCTGCAGCACGCAGCTCAGTGCAGATTCCTGCAACAACCCGCGCTGCGGCACCTACAACAGCCGCACATTGGCAGAATTCGTGCCCACCTCGCAGCCAGCTCTCCAGTCGTACTCACTCAACCCTCGCCTCCACTGCCTCCATCCAGCCTGCCACGCCTTCTTTCCAAGGCTGCTGGAGAGTCTTGGCGTGCGCCGTCACTTTACGCCCGACGACTACGGCCTGACCGTTGAGCATACGAAACTGCAAAGTGCTGCCCGCCGCTACCTGAGCCGACGGGCGAACGGCGCGACACGGCTGCAGGCAGCCGCGCGGGGCTTCCTAGCTTGCCGGCTCAAGCGGCGCCTCAACCAATCACTATCGGGAGAGGCCATCACAGCGGTCCATACGGCCGTCGGGCGCACTGGAAGCAACTCGGCGACGCTGCTGCTTTGCAGCGTGATGGAGCGGCTCCCCGAGATACGCCGCCGCCGTCGTGCCCAACGAGGCCGCGCTCAGCGCCTTCGGCGAGGTGGTGCGTCTGCTTCGCGAGGCGGCCACACAGTGCACGCTCTCGCCCGTGGCGCCCAACACAGCCCTCTCGCCCGTGGCGCTCGCTAGTCACTGACGAGGGCTATTGGGAGAGCCATCGGTCGCCTTGGATGATGGGCGCCGTGTTGATCCAGTTGCATTGAACGAGTCGCGGGATGACTACCAAGCAAAGCAAGCGGTGATCGCCTCGGCCGAGGATGCAGAGCTAGCGCCGGCGCAGAGCGCACGTGACTGCAGCCGTGACCGGCTGATCAAGGCGCTCGAGGTGGCCGAGGACCGGAAACTGAGCCTCGTGGGCACCGGCAGCGACAGGGAGCTAGAGGAGATGGTGAGGGCAACGGAGCAGCGCAGGCATGCCATGGAGAGCGCCGCACGATCCGCGACCGAGGTCGCTGCCTCCATCGATCCACGGCTCGGCAGCCGACCGCCTCTGTCACACGACGCCGCCGCCAAGCTCGCTTCGGCTGATGGCGAGAGCACAGCGCTCAGCACAGCGCTCATCGGATCGGCGGTGGCGATGCTTGACAACTACATGTCGCCTCCGACGGTGCAACAGACGGAGGCCGCTGCCTTGCGCTGCAGCCATGCAATGTCTGCCGTCGATCTCTTTGCGGCCTCGACGACACCCCCCGCAGCTGCGATCGTGGGTGAGCTGTGCGCTCTGCACGCGGCGATCGCAGCTGAGAGTGCGTTTTGGAAGAGCTACAGCCCAGTGGAAGCCTTCCCGTTGCACGCGCTGCTCGCCGCGAGCCGCGCTGAGGTGGAGAGGCTACGGCAGCTCGAGGTGCACTACACCAGCGTGCTGGGCGAGGCGTCTAAGTTAGCGGCGGAGCGGTCGATGCACCTCGAAGCGGCGCGGTTGTCGCGCACAGGTGGTGTGCAGACGCTCATGGCCGAGTTGCAGCAGTTCCATGCAGAGCTCGTCGAGGGGCAAGACAGTTTGGAGGATGCCACGACCAAGTTGCGCCGCGCGACGCGTCCGCTCAATGCATCCGGCGATCCGGTGGCCACCGCGGCCGCGCTGCAGGCCGCCCGCGACGCAGTCAACTCCATAGAGGCGCGGCTGCACCACGCCCACGCACAGGCGCACGAGCAGCTGCACCTCTTTCCGGAGCTGGAGCGGCGGCTGGCGCGGACGGTCCCGCTCGAGCTCGCGCCCATCTATCGCGAGCACCGAAGCCTTCACCAATACCAATCGATCGACGGCGGCATCTTTGACAAGGCGACGTGCGTTCTGCACACCGAGTTCCAGTCGAATCACGTCGTGTACCAGGCACTCCTCGATGACCGGCGCGTGGCCCTGAAAGAGTATCGGACGGACGCGCGCTCACTCGCGCGCTGCTACAAGGAGGCGCTCGTGCTTCGGCGGCTGCATCACCCGGGAATCGTCGAGATTGAGGCGATCTTCGCCTTTGAGTCCAACCTGTACCTGCAAATGCCGTTTTATGCGCGCGGCACGCTGCGCCAATGGGCGCAGCAGCAACAGCCCGACCACACCGCGCTGGCGACGGTGCTGCAGCTGGTGCTCGAGGCGCTCGCGCACCTGCACGCCCACCGTGTCTTCCACCTTGACCTCAAGCCTGAGAACATTCTCATCGATGCCGCGGGGCGGCCGCATATTGCCGACTACGACATCTCGCACGACGGCGCGACGCGCGCCGTGGCGCGGCGGCAGACGCACATGGGTGTGACGCGCGTGGGCACCGATGGCTTCGTGGCGCCCGAGCTCGAGGCGGGCGCCGAGGCGAGCGCCGCAGCCGATCTTTACTCACTCGGCCGCACCATCGAGGCGGTCGTGCCTGACGAGCCGCTAAGGCGCTCGGCGCCCCTCTCGGCGTTGATCGAGCAGCTGACGCGTCAGGATCCGGCGGCACGTCCCTCGGCAGCCCATGCCGCGCAGCACGCATACTTTGCGCCGCTCCTGGCGGGGCGCTTCGAGGGTACGCGCGAGTGCGTCATCTGCCTCGAGCCTCGGCAGCTCTCCGATGGGGTGTGTTGCTCGCCCGGTCGGCCGGATGAGCCAGTACACTTGACGTGCCGCGACTGCCTCCACACACACGTGCGCCGTGCGGCTCTCGAGTTGCCGCCGAGCGGGAACCGCGACGATGACGAGGCCGAGCGCGCGCGCATGCAACGCCAGCACGTGATGCGACAAGGCCATGTCTGCTGCCCGCTCCACCCGCGAGAGTGCCGCGCGCCCGCGTTCAGTGAGGCGTCGCTTGCGCGCGCCCTGCCTTCCCACACGTTTGTGGCCTACATGGTCAGCCGCCAGCAGCTCACCGAACAGCGACTGGCACGGGAGTCGGAGGCGAGGATGCAGGAGCTGCTGCAGGCGGAGCTCGCGCGGCTCAGTGCGCTGAGCGAGCGTGAGCGTTTGGTGCGCTCGCACTACATGGCAATCGCCCAGCTGCTCACCCCCCGCTGTCCGCGGTGTAGCACCGCCTTCATCGACTTCCAGGGCTGCTGCGCGCTCCAGTGCCGCAGCTGCTCGGCGCATTTCTGCGCGTGGTGCCTGCATCCCTCGACAAGAAACGATGAGAACCATGCTCACGTGGCCGCATGCAATGAGAAGCCGGAGGGCGCTGACATGTTCTTCCCGGGGGATCAATATGCCGCCTTTCTTGCGCGGCGTCAGAAGAACGTTACGCGCAACGAGCTGGCGAAGCTCCCTCCCGACCTTGCCGGTGATGTCTACGACATGCTGCATCCACTGATTGCAGGTCTCAATCTCGAACGGCCAGGTCTCACTCTCGAGCGGCCAGATCGTGAAGATGCGATGGATCTCGGCTGACAGCGACGGGCATCAAAGACGCTTGGAGCAAGCTCGGGAGCACAGGCGGCAGTGATGCGCGTGGGGAGCGCGCCTGCTGATCAGGGGGGGTGGTTGGACTGTGGTTAGTGGCTCGAGTGGGGGCGTTGAGTGTCGCAATCCGGAGCGGCTGGCGCCGGCTGCGGACGGTGGTGGTGGTGGTGTTTGTGCAATCCGGATTCCGTTCAGCGTGCGAGGCAGGTAGTGAGGGATGCCTGAACGATGTAGCATGTCTCGTAATGTAAGGGCGGGAGGGGCGCTGGCCGATGGAACCATCACGCACAGTTGTGTGCGGTTGTGGTCGAGATGGAACGGATGACGCGCTTGTACTTGTAGCCAACGTGCCCACCTCCGCAGCTCTGGGGCGATCACGGGCGCGTCTCTCGATGTAAAACGAAATGAGCCCCGCCCCGCGGGCTATTTTTGTAGAACGACCAGCTTCTCACATGTTAGTCCGGTCTAGCTAGCCCTCAAAGCAGGAGCTCGCCAGTGCTTTGAGCTCGCACCTCCACTCCATGCCACGACGAGTGCAGCGTGTCCTTGGGCGTATTGTGCGGCTTCTTCGCCTCCTGCTGCAGCAGCTGCGCGCGCTTCCGCGTACCGTGGTCCTCAGCGTTCACGTAGAGCTTGGTCGACTTCGCTTTGCCCACAGCCCTTCGGC
Source organism: Chrysochromulina tobinii (assembly GCA_001275005.1). Lineage (NCBI taxonomy): Eukaryota > Haptophyta > Prymnesiales > Chrysochromulinaceae > Chrysochromulina > Chrysochromulina tobinii. The sequence goes on along the minus strand of JWZX01003296.1, from coordinate 9,547 downwards.
GTGTTAGCTCGCGACGCGCGGCAAGCTTGCGCACAAACCTCTGGACGAGCTGCGCCGCCTTGCCCTCGCGCATCGCATGCGCTGTGAAGGGGCGCGTCACCACCCCGATGAGCGGCATGTTGAGCAGGTTGTGAATGGCGTCCTTGAGCTGACGAGACTCAAAGGTAATGCGCTGCTCAGGACCCAGTCGGGCGCCGGCCTGCAGGTCGAGGTACTTGTCCGACTCGGACGCAAAGTGCTTTGGCACGAAACGGCTCGCCTTGCGGCTCGGCGCGAGTAGCCCCGCTGCCTTGTACGCCACGGCCACCGTCTTGCTGCAGAAGAGCACATCGAGGTCGTCGACCACGATCGCGTCGCTCCTCTCGGTCCAGGTCGAGTACTGGTCGCGGGCGGCCCGGAGCACGTCACCCAGGGGGATGCCCCGATTGGAACCCTTGCTCTCACGGAAAAGCATGTCGAGAAACTTCTCCATGCGGTCCTCGACGACCCTGCGGTTATCCGTGCTGCCCTCTTCGAAGCTGAGCGATCGCAGCACGAGATCGACCGTGTCCCACTCAGCGTACTCCTCTAGACGCTCAACGAGCTCCGACACAAACAACCCGCCGCCCCACTCGACTAGATAGGCCTTGTTTGGAGACGGCTTCACGATGATCCCCACATGGTTCCAATCTGTCGCTGTGAAGAATTGGATGATCTTCGCTCCCAAGTCCTTGTTCGAGGTGAGGATGAGATCGCCCGTCTTCACATGCTTGACGAGGTCGTAAACCCACAACGGTTCGAATGACCTGGATCTGTCCTTGGTGTCGCGTGTTTGAAAGCACCACGCCATTCTAGCAAACGAGTCAGCCCAATGCTGGCACCCAGGGCCGCAGCCTCGGTGGGCAGCGTGGGTGACGAGTCTTTCCTAAGACCGAGGTGAACCCATTTTTGGCAAGGCAGACGCGGCGGAAAATGGGTTCCGGCACATCATGACATGAACAGCGTGCTTTATAGGACAGCAACCAGCCACGAGGTTTGAAGTTGTGCGCTGCCACGTGTTGCGAGCGAAGACAAGCTCACGCGATCTCCGTGTCGTGTGAGTTCCATGTGCTTCGCCACGCACGACACGTCGCCTCACGCTCGGGGCGAGCGCCGCCCTCGCACACGCGCGCGCAATCCGAGGTGTGGCACTGACGTCATGTGCGCTGTTTCGCCTCTTCGCCGCGCAGCAGCCAAACACATCACAAGATGCCGCGCCGTCCCATTGTTGGTGGCAACTGGAAGTGCAACCCGGTTGAGGTCTCGAAGCTCGATGGTTTGGTGGCGAACATCAACGCGTGCGACACGACTGACTGCGATGTCTACGTGTGCCCGTCGAACCTCCACGTCGGCATCGTGTACACGAAGTTCAAGGAGGGCGTCTGGTGCACTCCGCAGAACTGCAACTTCAAGGGCTGCGGCGCCTTCACCGGCGAGATGGCCGCGGACCAGATGGTGGACATGGGGCTCAAGTGGTGCCTGATCGGCCACTCGGAGCGCCGTGGCGAGTTCGGCCTGCCCACGCCCCCTGAGAGCTCCGCGCTCCTCGCCGCGAAGTGCGAGTACCTGTACTCGAAGGGTATGAAGTGCGTGTACGCCATCGGCGAGCCACTCTCCATCCGCGAGAAGGGCATCGAGGCTGTGCTGGAGTATTGCGTGCAGCAGCTCAAGCCCTTCCTCCCGCTCATGGACGCGGAGAAGCTCGTCATCGCCTACGAGCCCGTCTGGTCCATCGGCACAGGCGTGACCGCGTCGCCCGAGCAGGCCCAGGAAACGCATGCGGCCCTGCGCAAGTGGATCGCCGAGAACAAGGACCCGGCGACGGCGGAGGCGATCCGCATCCAGTACGGCGGCTCCGCGACCGCCGCAAACGCGCCCCAGCTCTCGGCGTGCCCCGATGTCGATGGCTTCCTCGTCGGTGGTGCCTCTCTCAAGTCCGAATTCGCTGAGATCGTCGCCGCCATCGCCAATGCCAAAAAGGCATGACTGCTTGCCGGGACGGCGCGGCGCACTGAGCACGCGCGACTTTGAGTGGGCGCCTTGCGCAAGACGCGCGAGAGGGGGAGAGCGCGGAGAGGGTTGGGCACACACGCCCTCGAACATCGGTGTGCATTCCCATGTCGGCAGCCGAGCCGCCACACGCCGCGCGCGCGGACGTGGCATTCGTGGTTCGGTCAGGGTACGGTCTACGTGGTTTGATAGTTGACGTGCCGCTTTGCGTTCGGAGAGCCTCAGAAAGTGACGAGTGCGCGACTCTAGGCTTCCCGCGCCGACTCTGACGTCTGGGCGCGGGTTTGGCGGAGAGGATGGCTTGGATGGCCTCCTCGACCTGAGTGTCGCTCTGCGCAATGGCTCCGCGGTGGCCGCTTCGTGGCGCGCAGCGGCTCACGGGAGGGCGCCGGAGCGAGCTCAGACGTTCGAGTGGTCGAACAATTCACCTTGACAATTCAGTCGGTGGTCCGGGTCCGAGGCATTGGTCCGAGGTCCCGGGGGCTTCGGCCGCGAGACCGGGTATCTCCGCCCGGCGACGCGCCGAGCCCCCGGCCGGCCGGGGCGGCGGTAGCTACGCGCCTACCGGCGCCGCCATGCACACCTCCACGGCATGCTTGGGCGCGCCCGGCGTTAAGCCTTAGTTAACGGCCCGCGGCGACTCGACTGAGTACTGTGGTCGCGCCTCACGGCCGGCGCGACATCCGATCGCGAATGTGTTAGGTATTACGTGATTCCGCGGTGCGCTAGCCCGTACCGCCGAGCGCCGTATCGCACATTTAAACAACAACTACTCTGGCCCCCACCCGACCAACAAACGACCTCGTCTTAATGGAGGAGACACTTATTGCTGCAGGTATGCATATTCATGTGCATGTGCATGTGCATGTGCATGTCATGTGCATGTGCTGTGGTTCCAATTCGCTCCTCGATCTAGTGTGCCAGAGGTCGAATATGGGGAGCGGCGCACGGGTCGCGCGCATCGAAGCCAATACGCACACGTGCGGGAGGTCTGAGTCGGGGAGCGGCGCAGAACGTATATTCAGAACTCACCAACGTGGCCGTGTCATTTTGTGGATCCCAGACCGAGGTGTGGACGAAGCCACTGACGGCCGTAAGCGCATGCTCGAGCGGCTGCAGCTGGTGGTGCTCCTTGATCTTCTTGAAGGGAGGTTGCAGGAGCACCTCCGGCTCGACCGCGCGCACGGTGTTTTGCCATGCGCTCGGGCGAAGGATCCTTGTGGACTGCATGGACGTGTCCCATTGGACGGGGTAAGCCTCACCGAGCTGCTCCGGATGGATCATTTGATTTCTTGGTGAGTGCAACGTTTTTGCCGGCCAGCAGGGATGGCCTGCAGCGTGTCGACCGAATGAGGTGCGCCCAAATCGCGATCTCCAAATTCGGTAATTGGTTGGAGTCCCTTAAATTATTTTGGATCGAGGTTTGGTACTTTGGTTTGAAAATCGAAAGGAATCGTTCCCGGTTCTTGCTGGATTCCATACTAGTGATTCCGTGGGATTCCAGCAAGCAAGCAAAAAAGTCACGTCAATTTGCCGAGTTGGGGTGTCTAAGAGTTTCGAATGGCTGCCATAGGAAATTTCGAGGCCATAATTTCGAATCGTGTGTGTCAAATTTCAATAAAATTTCGTTTTTTCACTTCGCTCCAGCTATGGCAAATTTCGTGGATTTCACCCCGGATCAATTCGTACTGCGGTGAGCAATACGCAGGGACAACCCCACCCACACGCACTCACGACTCAGCGCGGCACACACTATAACAATGTCACTATTTTACCAGACCATTACAGTACGTCAGTAGACAGTACCCGGCTCTGACCTCTGTGAGGGGGGGATTCTGAAAGCCTTTGTTACGCTCGCCCCGGGGTTGAAACGTTGAATTGAGGTTCAGGTTCAGCCAACAGCACGCTCGTTGTACTTGAGCGAGAGCGGTGTGTGGCAAATTTCGAAAAATTTCGGCGCCTGCGGCGCCTCTGCCAAATTTTTCTCTAAATTTCGCGAAACTCTTAGACACCCCTATTGCCGAGGCGAGGCGTGCAGGCTTAATTAATATTAGGGGCCCAAGGCCAGGGCTGGTGTTCCGTCTTCATGGTGGGAACATTTATGGGCCCAAAAGAGCTGTGAATGGTTCAAGGCTGTTCTACTGTACACAATTGGCTATTAAATTTCAATTTCTAACGTACAAAAGGACAACCCATTCACTCCATGTCACTCAGCGAAGCAGGCCGCGCGCACACATCTGTTGAGCCCTGGCCTCAGACTCGACAGGAACTCGACAGCTACTTGACAGGATAGCTCTTGATAGCTCGACAGCGACTCGACAGACCTTGACAGCTACTCGACAGAAACCCCCCTGACTGTGCATGCGCCTTGGGCGTGCTCAAGGTGTACATGTAAGCTCGACAGCTCGACAGCTCGGACAAACCTCGACAGACCTCGACACCCCGGGGACGTATCGACGGCACGCGTACCGGGGGGACAGTTACATGACTAGTGTACCCGGGCGCGGACCCAACGCACCCACGTTCGCCACTTCGCCTTTGTTGTGATACGTCTCCACCCTCTTTATACGATCCCCGGGGATCCCCACGCCCCGCTTCGCGCTACTCGAGCGGTATACACATCCCGGAGCGATACACACGCCCCCTGATATGAAACCACCGTAGTTGCATGAAACCACCCGCCTTGTTCGGCGGGCACCGAGACCGGTAACGGGTAAGAGGGGTACGTAGCGTTCGAGATACAGTGGCCAGCATCGTCTGACCCGATAGATCCGTCGCCGTCGGCTCTGCCTGACAACCAACCAGTGCTCGTACTCAGTTATAACCATGCTCTATAAGCCCTCCACACTCAAGCTCATCATGTTGGCATTGCCCTGTGCAAGGACGTCGAAGAGTTCGAGAAGCACGATCAACCGCAGACTCTGGTATTCGAACTCGTCACGGGTAAGGCACGCAAGTCGAGAACCCACGACCACCCGGAGACCGAGACCGTGTGACTGTGCCCAAGCGGAACGGGATCGCACAAAGATCTGCGGCTAAGATCCGATCTGGCGACGGGCTGCAAACCCCGAGTTAATTTTTTTGAGTCGCGGACATCTCGGCTCAGGGGAGACTCTCCTGACTCCTCTCTATCTAATGCTCGTGCGGGCGGCACCACCGCTGATCCTCGTATGTGTCGTCGAGGGGGTGTCGTGATCTCTGTGACCTCACTGGCCCCAGCTCACGCGCATGCGCCCCCTCGACGCGTCTCTCGCGGTCCGTCCGTGTGTGTACGTCTCTCGATGCCCCCGCATGCACCCTCGGCGCGCCCCTATCTCCAGCGCGCGCCCGCGCGGGCCTCACACGAACATCACGCCGTCGCACGCACGCATGCGTGCGACAGGCTGCCTAGCCGCCTTCTTAGGCCGAGGCGGCCGCCTTAGGGGCGACCGGGATGGTCTTGCCACGGTTGGTCGAGTCGAGCGCCTTGGTCGAGACGGCGGGCAGCGCGAGGTCGTTCTTCTTGTACACCTGACCGATGGTCGACGTGTACGGGCCCCACGACGAAAGGACGGACGCCTGGGTCGCCGCCTCGGCGCCAACCTTGGCCTCGAGCCACTTTTTGGCGGCCTTGACGCGGCGCGACTCCTTCATGCGCACCATCTTGTTGCGGACGATCTTGCGCCAATACGAGCCGTCCTCATTGGGCTGGATCACGGTCACGTCGTTCGTCTCGTCATCGTACAGGATGAGAGCTTGTTCCTTGGGGCCAAGCTCCGCGCACTCGGCACCGTCGTCGAAGACGTTGCACGACTCGAGGCCCGAGTCGATGACGGCGACCTTGCGCCCGAGGAGCTCATCCTTGGAGACGACCATGCCGAGGGGCGCGAGCGTCGTCGGGTCGTACTCGATCACCATGCCATCGTGCACTCCGAGGACGGCGCCATCACCCATGTGCCACCAGCACACAGTCTTCTCGCTCCAGTCCTCGTCCTCGTTGAGCACGCCGCCGTTGTTCTCGAGGTAGCACCCATCCTCCTCCTGCGGCGTGTACGCGCGGAAGAAAGCATCGTGCTGCAGGTCCTCGTGCGGGTGCGCCATCACCGCCACGGTGCCGCCGTTGCCGTAAGTGATCGTCGCATCCACACGGACCTCGCCGCCCTTGGCATGGTTGACGGTGCAGATCTCGAAGCCGTCCTTGTTGCCGCGCACCATGCGGGACTGGCGGCGCCCGTCGCGCGTCGAGCGCTTCGTCATCACCGCCGTCTGCGCGAACACGCAGTCGCCGCGGTTGTTGCCGCCGGGGAAGGACATCGAATCCTCATAATCGTGCGACAAGTGGAAATGGCCGGAGAACCAACCTTTGATGCACTTGTTGGCGCGCACGATCTCGATGAAGCGGCGCGAGGTGGGGCCGTCGTTGTGGTTGAGCCAGCAGCAGCCGTTGACTACGTGGCACTCCTGCAGCACGCGCAGCCCCGAGCCGATGATTGGCGCATGCGAGAAGCAAAAGATCTTCCAGCCCTCCTCCGCCGGGTGAGCCTTGATGGTCTCCTCGAACCACTTGACCTGCTCGGGGTCCACGACGACCTCGTGCGAGGTGTACACGGCCGAGCGGAAGACCGTCGAGCCAAGGCCGACCACCAGCGTCTTCTCCGCCACCTGGTGGCAGAACTGCGGCGTCTTCTTGCCGAGCTTCTCGAGGTACACCTTGAGGTTCGCCTCATCGGTCTTGAACTCGTCGATGCCCTCGAGGTCGTGGTTACCGCCCACGACGTCGAAGGGGACGTCGAAGCCGTCCAGGTACGAGCGCGCCAGCTCGAAGCACGCGGTCGTGCCCGCGAACAGCGAGCCGCTGCCCTTGGTGCCCCATGGCACGCTGCAGTCCTTTGACTCACCGAGGTCGCCGAGCGACACGACGAACTTGTTGCTCTTGGTCTCGGCGAAGATCTTCTTGAAGTGGTCGCGGCCCTCGAAGGACTGGTCGAGATCGCGCGGGTCCAGCTGCGCGGGGGGCGGCGCACGAGCGTGTGAGCCATCCGTGCAGCAGTGCATTGAACCATCCGTGCAGCAGTGCATTGAACCATCCGTTCGCGGGCAGCACTTACGTGAAGGTCGCCAAGGATGGCCAGGGTGTACTCGTCGGCGGACATCGAGACCGACGACACGGCCGAGCGCGACGCGGCGCGCAGGCCGGAAAGCGGCGCGAAGGCCGCGAGAGCGCCCACAGCGACTGTGGTGAGGGCCATGGTGGAGAGAATCGATCGGAAGGAGAGCAAAGCCGAGATTTGCGACAAGATTCCCAAGACTTATTGCCTCCGTGAAAACATCCTGGAGCAACACCCGTGCACTTCAAAGCTTCCGTCGCTAACGAGGTTCATCGTGTTCCGTTCGCCTTTTCCTGGCCTTGCGTTGCGCACCTTGCGCGCTTTCTTTTAGTAAACCCGAGGCGGCGAGGGTGAGGCCGGAAAGCTCCGAGCGGGCTTCGCGTGCGCGCAGCTAAGCCTGCAACCAAAGTTGACCCAGCGCCATGCCCGCCGATGCGGGTGACCTCGAGGCGCGCAAGGCCTCCGCGGCCGCCATCCGCGCCAAGCACCCCGACCGCATCCCGGTGATCGTGCACAAGCGCGAAGGCGACGCCTCGTTGCCTGACATTGACAAGCGCAAGTTCCTCGTGCCCTCGGACCTGACCATCGGCCAGTTCATGTACGTGATCCGCAAGCGGATCAAGCTCGCGCCCGAGCAGGCCATCTTCCTGTTCGTCGCCTCGGGCACGCCCTCGGGCAAGCCCTCGGGCATCCTTCCATCCTCAGTGGCCACTCTGAAGGCTGTCTACGACCAGCACTGCGCGGAGGACGGCTTCCTTTACATGACGTACTCCGGCGAAAACGTCTTTGGTGCGTACGGCGCGCCGTGCAGCGGCGGCGACGGGGACGGCGCCATGCCCGCCGATGCGGGTGACCTCGAGGCGCAATCCTCGGCCGCCATCCGCGCCAAGCACCCCGACCGCATCCCGGTGATCGTGCGAAAGTGCGAGGGCGACGCCTCGTTGCCTGACATGGACAAGCGCAAGTTCCTCGTGCCCTCGGACCTGACCATCGGCCAGTTCACGTACGTGATCCGCAAGCGGATCAAGCTCGGGGACGAGCAGGACATCTTCCTGTTCGTCGCCTCGGGCACACTTCCGCCCTCAGTGGCCACTCTGAAGGCTGTCGACGACCAGCACTGCGCGGATGACGGCTTCCTTTACATGACGTACTCCGGCGAAAACGGCGGCGACGTATGATCTATGGCCCGCGAGGGTCCTATCACCGCGCTGGGCGGACTCCAGAGCGCAGCGGTGTGCACCTCGCCCTCACAGCGCGGCGCCAGCGCCCTTGCGTGGCGGCTGCGCTCCGTGCACGATAAGACACACCCGTACATTTTATGGTCGCGAAACTCGCTCAGTCCTCTCTCTCAGTGTCCTCTTCTCACCCACGAGACGATGATTCGGTCGCTCCGGGAATTTTTGCGGAAGGGACATCAGGCACGTTCGGTTTTTCAATTGAACTGACGTTTTTCAATTGAACTGACTGTTGTTTGCGTGCTTGGCTTGCTTGCTTGACTGTTGTCTGAAGACTCGTCCGCGATTTTTCAGTGCTCAGTTCGGCGCCGTCGTGTAACCGTTCAAGACAGTTACACCGCGCCAAAAACCTGACAAAAAGCCAATTCGTCCCGCACGTTGCACGTGCACCACTCCTTCTCCAACCGAAAGAACAAATGCGTGAGGTTATCTCGATCCACCTGGGCCAGTGCTGTGTGCAGTGCGGCAACGCCTGCTGGGAGCTCTACTGCCTCGTGCGTGTCTGCGCTCTCGAACCCCACGCGCGCGACCCTCGCGCGCGCGCGCGTTGGCCCGCCGGCCTGCGCGCGCGCGCAAACCCCTATGCGCACATCCTTGCGCGAAGCACCCGACCGTCCAGCGCGCGTGCATCGCGTCGGCCCCTCGCGATCCCCTTCTACACTACCGTATCCCAGCCGCCCCAGCCAGCGCGACTTCGCGTCCCCGCCTCCTTCCCATTTCGCCTAATCGTGTCTCACCTCACCTCGCACGCGCGCCACCGTCAACAGGAGCACGGCATCCAGCCCGACGGCCAGATGCCCTCGGACAAGACGATTGGCGGCGGCGATGACGCCTTCAACACCTTCTTCTCCGAGACCGGCTCGGGCAAGCACGTGCCCCGCACCGTCTTCGTCGACCTCGAGCCGACCGTGATCGACGAGGTCCGCACCGGCACCTACCGCCAGCTGTACCACCCGGAGCAGCTCATCTCCGGCAAGGAGGATGCGGCCAACAACTACGCCCGTGGCCACTACACGATCGGCAAGGAGATCGTCGACCTCGTGCTCGACCGCATCCGCAAGCTCGCGGACAACTGCACCGGCCTCCAGGGCTTCCTCCTCTTCAACGCTGTTGGCGGTGGCACCGGCTCCGGCCTCGGCGCGCTCCTCCTCGAGCGCCTCTCGGTCGACTACGGCCGCAAGTCGAAGCTCTCGTTCA
>JWZX01003295.1:0-34698 GCA_001275005.1 Chrysochromulina tobinii | reverse complement strand
TTGAAGGGTGCGTAAAAAGCAGCTCACCGACTTCGACATCGCCGCTCCACGCTGCCCAGTGCAGGGCGGTGCGCTCGAATGCCTCGTCAGTCGACGTTGGCTGGCAGCCACACGCGAGCAGCTCACGGGCCTCCTCCAGCTTCCCGTGCTGGCAAGCGTGGCGGAGCTTTCTTCCTCCGCCCCTGCCGGGCAGCACCAGTAGGCTCTGCCTCTCCAAAAACTCCTCTGCGCTGTGGAATTCGGCAGACTCATTCCTGACCCGAACTGCTTCCATCTCTTGTCGTTCCCTCTCGCGGAACTTTGCAATGCTCATGGGCGGGGAAGATGGAGTGGGTATTTGTCGTTCATCTGATGCTGGAGAGGTACTCCGAAGCACCGCGTGAACGAGACTGAAAGGTGATGAATTCCCATAGGCCCGCATGCGCAGGCAAGTTTGCCCGAGCCTGCAGCAGGTTGCAGACCTTTCGACTCCTAGTGCTTCTGATGAGGAGTCCGAAAAATACGAAATAAACATTCCAAAAAAGGCTTTTTTCGAATATGAAGTTAAACATGAAGATACAGGAGATTTTCCGACGGTTCACCCGTTTCTGGTGCTTTTAGCTCTTGGAAAATTATGCAGCGAAGAACGATTGCCCACGTATCACACGCGCATGGCGATCCCTTCCATGGGCATGGCGATGGGGGCCTTGCTCGAGCTGCGCTGAAGCGAGCCCTCTCTGCCCTCGTGCGCGAGGTCACACACGACCACGCGATTCGTCTCGCTCCGCATTTGCAGCAGGTGCACGTGGCGCTGTGCCAGCCGCTGCATCACAATCGTTGCAAAGAACAGTGCGTAGAAGACGCCCACGACAGCGAAGCAATCAGCAGTGCGACCATTGTGAGCGGGACCAGTACGCCGGCGCCCTCGGCCGCGCAGCCGCTGGCGTCGCACGCGCCACAACCTTCGAGCGCACAGCCGCCGCCTCCGCCCTCGCACACGGCACAGCAGCTTTGGCAATCCACGTCGCAGCCGCTGCTGCTCACACAGCCGTTGCAGCACACGTCGCAAGTTGGCGCTACGGGCTCGTGCCGTCGCACGATGGCAGCCCGCGGCGGCGTCGCAGGCAGCCGGCCAGTGTGCTGCAGCCACATGCTGATCAGCCCGAGCAACGCAAGGCATACCACGACGGCGCTCATGTAGTAAGGCCCGATTGCCAGGTGCTCTGCTGCCGTGCGTGCGGCCCACGAGCGCGGGTAGAGGCTCTGCACAGCGCCCGACCTGTCGCATAGGTGGATGAGGAGACCCACGAGCGCGAGGATGCTCTGCACGCCCGCGAACACAAGAATGGTGTCGCGCACAACGAACATGCGAAACCGCACGGAACGCGATCGTGAGGCCTCCTCCGACTCGTGCAAGGCCGTAAGATACTCAAAGCGGCAGGTAGGGCAATGAGAGAATGCACGCGGCACTCGCTCCTGCGCCCTCCACTCGTCGAGACACGCTCGGTGAATCCATCGTTGCGTGCCAGAGCACAGACACGGGGCGATGAGCGATTCCGGGTCATTGATGTCGAAGCAGATGCGGCATTGGCGCTCCTCGGGATCCGCCGCGCTGGCGAGCGAGAGCGTGCGGTGGCTGACTGGCATAAATTCTAGGGGTAAACACTGGTGAAATTGTTCCGCAACGCTTCCGATAGCTCGAGCCAGGACCGCATGGGACCGACTGTGACGCTCTTGGTTTGCGCGCTCGTGAATGCTGAGGAAGGGCAAGTCATGTCAAGTCAAGTCAAGAGGCACCGATACGCGGTCCGGTGTCCTAAACAGGAACGACGAACGAACCGCCCCTCGGCCCTCGCCAGCGGGCTGCGGGGGAGTTCTAGCCGCCCGAAGGGTCGCCCGCCTCGTTAGTAACTCGTTAGGTACGGTCCAGTGAGACAAAAGACAAACTTTTCAGGTGAGTAGGTGTTCGTGTACGTATAATATATTAAACGTACGTTTTCGTCACGTGCGGCGCGACTGTCTCGGAGCCATCAGCCATCGCCCCACGGGGCGCTGTTGCCTCTTCCAACTGCCTGTGCCGACACGCCGCCAACGTGCGACCAGGCACCACTTCGCGCGCCCACCCGAGCCACAGCCTACGGCTCCGCGTCTGCGTCCACCTCAGCTACAGGCTCGGCCGGAGCCTCCGGCTCAGCGAGCTGCACATCTCCCGCCATCTCCTCGGCCTCCGGCTCAGCGAGCTGCACATCTCCCGGAGCCTCCGGCTCAGCGAGCTGCACATCTCCAGCCATCTCCTCAGCGAGCTGCACACCTCCAGCCATCTCCTCAGCGAGTTCCTCATCCATCGTCTCCTCAAGCACCGCCTCGCGCGCTCGCAGCTCCGCCATCGTCGCCTCAAGCGCCGCCTCGGAGTGCTCGTCATCCTGAACGGAGTGCACCCATTCGGAGGGCTCTTCCGTCGCGGCGGCAGCTGCAGAAACCACGCCCAAGGGCGCCTCAGACGCCTCAGACGCCTCACGCGCCTCAGGTGATTGAACTCCAAATTGGGTCGCTTCGAAGTTCTCATTTCCCGAGCCCGCCACCGCCGCTTCCTCGACCTCCGCCGCTTCCTCGACCTCCACCCCCTTGGCTGCCTCGGCCGCCGCCGTCTCCACCGCCGCAGCCTCGGCCTCGGCCGCCGCCGCGTCTGCCTCGGCCACCGCCTTGGCTGCCCCCGCCTCGGCCACCCCCTTGGCTGCCTCGGCCGCCGCCGCCTCGGCCTCGGCCGTCGCCTTGGCTGCCGCTGCCTCGGCCTCCGCCTTCGCCTTCGCCTTCGCCTCGGCCTTCGCCTTGACTGCCGCCGCCGCATTGGCTGCCGCTACTGCCCTGGAGATACGTTGCCTGGGGCGCTGCAACGGCACCTCCACCTCCAAATCCTTGAAGTACTCGCTCGAGCCGAAAATTGAACCAAAGACCGGCGCTGGCTCCGCGGGACGTGCCTCGGTCTGGGGCGTGCCTCCTTCCAAATTAGGCAGGTGACCTTCCATATTCGATTCGAGTGCCTTGCCTTCATTACTGGAAGCCTTGGCATGCGCGGGGCTGGTCGCTGCCGGCGATGGCAGCGGCGTGAACCGCGACGGTGACAACCGATCGTATCTCGAATTTACGTGTGGTGGCAGCAGCGGCGGCGCGGCGTCGTCTTCGAGGTCGCCGCCGGCCGCTGCCGCATCAATCGCTTCATCAATCGTGATGGGGCTCAATTCCATGGATCGCACGGAATTCCATCGATCACGGGACCGCCCGATGGAGGCGGCGGCGCGGGCGAGGTCTGCGTCTTCGCCCCCTTCCAAGGCCGCCCTCCGAAGCTTGCGCCTACAGCTCCATCCGCGGTAGCCAGCTTGAATGCGAGTCGCTTTGGCCACGCGCCGCCGCTTTTGATGATTCTTGTTGGCTTGCTGTAGGATGCCCGCCGCGCGCATGCGTTGATCGAGCTCCGTCCCCGTCTTTCTGATCGCCGCGAGATAGTGCCAGCCGTACAGGCAGGCAATGAGCACCGGCGCATGGACAGCGATTCTGGCCTTTAATCGTACGCTCTCCGCGACCACACGCGCCGCGGACGCATTGTGCGGCGCTACGACTTCCGACTCGGGCACGTCGTGCTTGACGGCGACGACGTCGGGGTCCTCGTTGCGATTCAGACGCTCACGTTGATGCTGACGGGCCAACTCCCGGGCAGTGAGCCCGGTAATCTGCTGGTGCAGGTAGAGCAAGTCCTGCCACAGCATCTCCAAGTGTCGATCATCTACGGCCATCTTCTCCTCCTGCAGCTCCCACGCTCGCAGAAGGTTGTTGGACGCCTGTCGAGCGTACCTGATGAGGGATCCAATCACTGGCCATCAGGGGGCAATCCTCGGACATTAGAGGGTCTGATGAGGGATCCAATCACTGGCCATCAGGGGGCAATCCTCGGAAATGAGAGGGTCGTGTGATCGGACACGTGTCAAGCGTACTCGCGCTCGAGCGTCGACAGCTCAGCCGACCGGCGCGCCGCCGCCGCCGCCGCCTCGGCGTCGGCTGGGCGAACCGCGGCGATCGCCGCGGCCACGGCCGCGTCCGTCTTGGCCGTCGCGCTCGTCGCTGCCGCCTCGGCCGCCGCCTCGGCCTCAGCCGCCTCCTTCCGGGCCAGCATGAGAGCGGCCGTGCGTTGCGGCTGCAGAGCGCCGTCCGGATCGAGCGCCAAGCGAGCCTTCGAGAAGGACGGGTCGTCGCCGCGCCGGATGATGAGGAGCGTGGCCAGACCCCCCTGCCGCACGAGTTCGAGCGCGGCATGCACGTTGCGAGAGAGGTTCAGCACCGCGCGGCCCGCGTACACACGAACCATCTGGTTGCACGAACAAAGCAGCTGGAGCAGCGGCGCGACGACGCCATCCTCTGAGAGGTTGCGGTGGTAGTGCTGGTGCACGGTGAGGCATGCCAGCGCCCGTGCGCCGCGCAGATGGGCGACGGGCGAGTGCTCGGCATGGCGCGTGGGCGCCGAGATGGCCAAGGTGAGAGGCAGGAGCATGCCGTGTTTCACAAGCTCGTCGTGCAGCGCGAGGGTCTCGGACCACACCCCAAGCACCAGCAGCCCCGACGACTGAATCTCCGGATCGGTCGACTCGGCGCAGCGCACGATGAGCTTCACGAGCCGACGACGGACTGCCAAGCCTGACTGAAGCTCGCGAAGCGCCAGGGGAGCGAGCCAGCACAGCGTCTTCTTAGCGTCACGCTTGCACTGCTTGTCGGTGCGCCGGCCGCCGAGGAGCGCGGCAGCCGAGGCCGTGTTGTCCTCGCACAAGCAGAGGAGCACGTCCAGGAACTCGGGCTGCAGCATCGAGGGCGCCACCGGTCGAGAGCTCGCTAGGTTGGAACTCGCCCACGCCGCGTGACGGCAGCCCTCGCGAGAGCCGTGCCGCAGGAGCGCGAGGAGCGCGTTGCACATGGCCGGGGACGAGAGCGAGCGCACGAGCTGCACGTCCGCCACCAGCGACGCGAGCGCGAGGGCCAGGTCGGCATCCTCGCCCGGTTTGGGGGTGGACGCGGAGATGATCATCTGCTCAAGCAGTGGGGAACGCAGCGCGTCCAGGCGGTTATCCGGGTGGAGGCAAAGGTTGCACGCTAGGGTGCCGCCACTGCGCCGCAGCTCATGAAGTTCGCTGCGCAGTAGATCGGTGGCGAGCACGAGCGCCCCTTCATTCTTCAACTGCACCCGAGCCTCCGGGTTCTGCGACATCGAGATGAGCGCATTCACAGCCGCGCTCCGCACCCCCGCCGCGATCAGGCCTGCGCCACCCGAGAGGTCCGAAGCCACGCGGAGCAGATCGGGGCCGAAGCCGACGCGCACCATGAGCATCGCGAGCTTCCGGTTCCGGCACAGCCCCTCGATGCCGCGGATGAACATCGGAAACCTGAGCTTCATCCCCGAGTCTGTCTCGACGTACCTTAGGAGGATGAGGAGGTCCGGTAGCAGCCCCTCGGCGCGGAGCTCGCTCTGCGCGTGCGTGTGCCCGAGCAGATTGACAAGTCCCTCGACTGCCTCGCGCCGCGCCACCGCGTCGACGAGCTGACTTGAGCAGTACTCCATGATGTCGACGAGCACCGACCGGCCCTTAAAGCTACGCAGGGCCGCGACCGCCGCCCGCAGGTGGTCATCCGAGAGGCGCGCAAGAGAGGTGATCGCACCTCGGCGTATCTCCCACGTCGTCGAGCGGGTCATAGGAAGCAGCGGTGCGAGGTACGAGCCCGCGAACATCGTGAGCACCGGCTTGTCGCGCTCGACGATCTCGCCTGGCTCGAGGATGGCATTCTCGGCGAGCGGGGGCAGAGGCGGGAGCCGCGGGCCGGTCGCGGTCTCCTCGCCCGTCTTTGGTTCGAGTTGACGTTCCGACCGGCATCCCAAGCAGTCGCACTCGATTTTAGCGGCGAAGTGAGGCACGCCGAAGTCCCAGTTTACCATGGCCGGTCGGGCAAGGGGAGGAGAGCGCTCAGCGCTCCTTTCCGGACAGGTCTGACGGTTTGCGAACCTGCCGTCGTTGTATGAATGCATGTGAATGTGAATAGATTTTGAAGGTGAAATAGGACCTAACGCGCGAAGGAGGGGTGCTCTTTCGCAACGCAACCGCCCCCCATTCCACGCCTCATTCGACGTCGACCGCCTCGCCGCGTGCAATCTTCTCCTCCTTCTCCTTCTTGATCCGCCGATCCTTAACGTCCCAGTTGAAGACACGCGCCATGTTGACCTCGGTCGTGGTGATCTGGTCGCGCAGGAAGCCCATGTCATCGATCGTCGTCGCGAGCGCCTTTTTACAGTCTGCGAGCTGCTGCGCAAGCAGAGCGATCGCCTCAGCGCGCGGGTACTCGAGCATGACGTTCGCGCCCAACCAGAGGCAAACCTTGTCGCTCTCATGCACGTTGACGATGGCCTTCGCGCTCACCGACTGCGCCAGCTCGTAGTGCATCACGAGCGGCTCGCCCTTCTTCGCCTGCTCCTCCATTGCGCATAGTGCTGCATACGTCTTCTCAATCTCAGGCTTCTTCATCTTGAGTTTGTTCTTCTTCTGCGTGAGCCGCTGCTCGATGAATTTGAAGACCTGGTAGAGCTTCTGTAACTTGTCGAGCGCCGTCCCAGGGTCGCCCTCCTTCTTCATGTAAGCCTCGATGTCCTCCTGCAAGCAACGAGAGGAAAGGCGGGAGCCGCGACGGTCGGACAAAGCTCGGCATAGCGTGCAGCGACTTGGGGAGTCGGCATCATGGCAGGCGCGCGAGCGCACAATGAATACAGCCGTCGGCATGGCCTCTTTCGTCGAGGCCTCAGCATCCTCCGCAGTGAAGGGGGCCGCCATGTTCGCGGCGCAGGCCTCTTCGTCGTCAGAGCGCCGTCACGAACGCCGTTTGCATTTCGCATTCCACACTATGGCGTCACGAGAAGATCTGTGTGATCTGTGCGTCCGTCCCGTGTGTATCCCGGCTCCTCCCGGTGTTTTGGAACTGGGAAGGTACGAAAACTTAAGGTTGAAAGTTTGTAAGTGGTTGGCGCGCACAGCGTGGATAGAGGCTACTGTGCTTCCATTCGGCGCGCTCGTCCGCTCGCTCGCCGGGATGGGGTGCGGGCTGAGCTCCCCCGAGGACCCGTTCATGATCCGCAAGGGTGTGCCCGTGCGAGTGGAGATCCCGGCGGGTGACGGCTGGTCGTCGTACAAGGTCGGAAAGAAGTTGGAGAACAAAAACGAGTACGAACTTTTCGCAGACAATGGCGGCGAGGTGATCAAGGTCGTGCTCAAGCGCCCCGCGGCGAGCGCGACCTTCGAAGACTTCACCGCGTACACAGAAGACGCGGCCAATCGCGACGATGATGCCGCCGCCGAAGATTTCAATGCTTTCGTCATGAAGCTGCCCAAGAAGATTGGCAGCGCCATCGACGTGCACATCGGCAACCGTAAGGTCGAGGGGCGCTTGGCCGAAATCCCAAAGTATGAGCCGGGCGAGCGCCTTTTTATGGTCACCAAGGATTCGCAGAGTGTCGTCGACGCGACCGTCGTGAAGCGGGTCGGAAGCGGCAGCACGCACCAGGTGACTGTCGCGAGGCAGCCGGGCAAGACTCTCATCGACCTGAACAAGTTCAACCACGCGAAGCAGCGCTTTGAGTCCGTGGCGAAGTACAACAAGGTGCGTGCCATGTACTTGCAGGAGGTCGTCGAACAGTTTTCGCTCATCGAGGATGCCATCACCGGCAACCGCCTCAACTGCGACGATCAACTCATCTACATCACCGTGCTGACCGATAAGAAGTCTGAGGGCACAGCCTGGGCGGGCATTTCGAGCATGGAGGACCTGACGGAGCACCTCACCAAGTCATCGTCCAAGCGCGCGCAGGGCATGCATGGCGCCCAGGGCGTGCTCGTGCGTGCCGGCCCTGGGACGGGCAAGACGGTCTCACTGCAGCAGTTGACGCGCTTGGTGGCAAAGCGCCTCCAGTCGAAATCGAAAACTGATGTGGGCATCGCGCTGGTTCCGATGCTGCTCAGCGTGCAGCGCCTCGCGTCGTACATGAAGCGGGGCACCCTCAATTCGCAAGAGAGCGACCTGCTCTCCGCGTACATCAACGTTGAGTTTACAGGCCAGACCAGGGACTTGCTGCTCCAGGCGTACGAGGCGCGCGCTCTCGTGCTCTGCATCGACGGCGTCGACGAGGCAGCCGGCCTCAAGGCAAAAATCGAGAATCTCATCGTTGACGGCCTCAACCCGATGGGCATTCGCATGGTCGCCTCGTCGCGCCCCGAGGGCGTGCGGCTCGAAAGGTATGGCAAGTTCATCACAATGGACTTGGCGCCGCTCAGCGACGAGCAGCAGAAGCAGGCGGTCGCGTTCCAGCTCAAGAACAGCAAGGAGTACGACCACCTCATCGTACTGGTCAAGATCGGCAAGGCGGCGCGGGCGGCGGGTAAGGAGTCCGAGGAGGTTTTCGCCGTGATGAGGGAACTGGGCGGCGGGTCGTACGACGCCATCTACTCCAACCTGCTCAAGAGCGGCGTCGCGAAGGCAGACGCACCTGCGGTGTTCGCAAACACGATGGAATTTTTTGAGCTGGCGAGCGCTGTCCCCGTGATGCTCTCGATGTACGTGCTTTGCCTGGAGCACATTGCCGCCTATGGCTCGGGCTCGTTGCCGACATCCCGGCTCCACTTGTACACTGCGGCGGTGCGCGCGTCGATGAAGCGCCGCTTCACCGACCACGCCGAGTACGTCACCTGCGGGCTGATGCTCGCCAAGATTGCGATGACCAACCACCTGGTGCAGCGGCGCGAGTTCACGAGCCTCGACGTGAAGCTTGTGCTCGAGGGCGATGATGCGGGCCTCGCCATGTGGCAGCGGCTCGAGATCGAAGAGGCCGGCGTGCCGCTCATCAAGACACTCGATGTGGGCTTGAGCGTGGCCGAAGCGACCAGAAAGACGACCGATCCACTCACCAAGTACCAATTCAAGCATCTCTCCTTCCAGGAGTCTTTCTTCGCGGAGGGCCTGTGCTGGACGCCCGCGCGACTGAGCGATGAACTCATTCCTGAGCACTTGGCCTTGAAGGCGCAGTCCGTCTGGGAGCGCGGCGCGTTGCATGTGCTTAACGACCGCTGGATGCTCAACTGCTTCACCATCTGCGGCACCACGATCGGCAACGCCGTGTCACAGCGCCTCGGAAAGGGTCTAATGGAGCTCCGCGTGACCGAGCACCAAATCAAGGTACTCATCGCCCTCAACTGGGAGCCGCTGCGCGGCCAGGCCGCGCTCAGGGAGCTCACGCTGCCCTTTGCCGGCAACATCGACTTTAGCGAGAAGACGTCGGCGGGCGTTGCGTCGCTTGCTGCGCTGCTTGCCGACGCCTCAGAGCTCCCCAACTTGACCAATCTCGATTTTGGATTGCCCGCGCGCATTGGCGTGGAGGCTGCCGTCATGCTGGTCTCCGCGGCCGCAAACCGCAAGAAACTGCGCTTCTGCGGCGCCGTCCATGCGGCGCAGATCAGCAGCATGAGCGACGTGGACGCCATCCTCGTCGCCGCGACCCTGCGCAACTGCTGCGGTGGCATGCTCGAGCCGAGCACTTTCGCGAGCGTGCAGATGGTGCCGCCAAGCTCAGACGCCTCGCGCATCTGTGTTTCCGCGTCGGCCGATGAGACGCTTGCCAGCGTGTTCAAACAGGGCGGCAAGAGCGCGTCCGCCTTCCCTGATGAGATGGCCAAGCATCTCATGCTCGCTGGATTCAGCGCCATGGACCTGCGCGATTCCAAGTACACGACCGCAGAGCTGGAGACGATCGGCTACTCAGCCAAGGAGATTCTTGGTAGCCTTGGCGTCGGATCACCGACCTTTGCGGCCCTCAAGGAGTGTGCGCAAGCCGGCCTCGCTCTCGAGCTCGTCGCAGGGCCCGGAGCCGATGTGACCCTCGAGCAGCTACGCGCGGCAAAGATAGCCGTGCCCGACGACGACGCCATGCTCGATGTGACGCAAAAGATCGCCTCGCTCGGTAGCTATAGGGCGCTGTCGACGGTGGCGGTTGCCGGGTGCTCGGGCGAGGGCCTTGCTGACGTCCTTGGCGTGAACCTGGTCTGGGCGATCGCGCTAAACGCAGGTCCAGAGATGGTCGAGCTCAACTTCGTCAAGAACAAGCTCGGCATCAAGAGCTGCCAGGCTCTCCGCCAGTTTCTGCGCTTCAATCGGACGGTCGTGTCCATCGATCTGCATGGCAACGAGCTCGACAATAACGGTGTTGCCGAGCTCGCGAGAGCCCTGACGTTCAACTCGAAGCTGAGCATGATGCGGCTGTCGGGCAACGAGCGCATCGACGTCAAGGGTATCAACGCGCTCTACGAGGGCGTGACGAGCAACATCACGCTTGACACACTCGTGCTTGAGTCCCTCGCGGGCTCGAACTCGCATGGGGTGCCCGTCTTGCAGCTCAAAGGCTTTAAGCCCAAGGAGCTCATCGACCTCTCGTCTCGTCGCCTCGGGCCACTCTCGGCCTCGCTCATCGCGAGGCTCATCACAAACTGTAGACCCGTGCTCCTCGAGCTCGGGCTGGAGCGCAACCCGCTCAAGGCAGAGGGCATGGCCTACATCGCCGAGATGCTCAAGACGAATGACGACGTGCGCGACCTCGACTTGCGCTTCTGTGCCATCCATGCTGAGGGCATGAAGGCCCTCGCTGATGCGCTCAAGATCAACACCTCCGTGGACCGCGTGTTCCTCCTCGCCAACCAAATCGGTTACGAGGGAGCGAAGACAATCATTGAGATGCTGCCGCACAACAAGTCGATCAAGTACATCGGTGCGCAGGACGACATGATCAACGAGATGGGCAAGGCGGCGCTGCGTCAAGCGGCGATCCAGTACAACGTCACCATCGACGTCTGAATCCCCCGCGGCGCGGGCGGGTGCGAGGTCCTCGCTCCTCGGCTCGGAGCAGCTGGCTGAAAGTGCGAATCGCGAGCAAGCGACGCACCATCCGACCGACGATGGTCGATGCATGCTCAGCGCCCAAGCGTGCGATGTAAACGTTTACGCAACACATGGTCGCCTCTCATTTTTTTTGAGACGCGGTGTGTAAACCTGTGTGTAAATATCGTACAAACTACCGGACCGGTACATACGGTTGAACATCTTTGTCTTTATCAGTACTCAGAGGCCTCATTTCTGGTACACGCGAGCCGATACGGAGGATACGGTTCCGGTTTAACATTGATAGCTTTGTCTCGTTCCACCCCACAGAATACAATGACAGAATACACGATAGAGACCTCAAGACTCGCTCACTCTCTCGTCTCCGCTCCTCGCAGACAACTCACGATGACAATGGGGATGTGTGTCAGGATATGTTCGTTTCTACACGCAGCTCCCAGCTCCGTGTACTCACCTCTCACCTCACGCGAGTGACGACGTGACTACGAGAGGCTGAGGCTCCAGCTGGCCATCGAGGTCGTGCGGTATGCTCCCGTGCGACCGTTGCCCGCCTCTCCAACTTAGTAGAAGAGGACCCGCCGGGCTGTGCGTGCGCCAATCCACCCCGTGAACGCGGCCGCAAAGAAGTTGACTTGGTGGTTACTGAGTACGTCCCATCCCGAAATCCTCGTCGACGTGTCCGACGGCTCCTCGACGACGAGCTTCTTTTTCGAACACCAGCCTGAGTACTGCAGGGTCGCGCCGAGCAACGAGTCGATCATCGAGCCCAGCAAGCCCGCCGCGCCGCCGACGAACACCACCGGCCACTGCGGCGGCGCCTCGGTCAGCAGCCTAGGCGAGAGAAACCAGCTCGTGCGCATGACAAGGCCCACGAGCCAAAATGTGAGGCCAATGACGAGGCCGCCCGCGGCGCTCGCAGCCGTGCCAGCGACGGTGACGCCACCGTTCGTGCCCGTGGGCACCTCCCGCCACGGCGCAGTGATCAGCCGGGGCTTTACCGTACTCAGCACGCCGAGCTCCGACGCCCACGTGTCGGCGTTGCACGCGGCATAGTGGCACACATAGGCGAGCTGCAGCCACGTCTCTACAGGGTGGCGCGCGTTGTCGAGCGGCAGCTCGGCGGGCAGCCCGAGCGGCATCCAGCGAGTCAAGAATAGCCACGCAACCGCGGTGCCAAAGCCGCCATTTGCGGCGACTTGCACCCAGTTGCGGTTGCCGCCGACCTGGTGGCCGTCCTCAATCTTCTTCTTCTTCTCGGCACCAATACGCGTCACCTTGCTGGATCCGAGGAAAAATACGATCAGGGTGATGCCAAAGCTGACGCTCGCCGCGCACGAAATGAATCCGACGAAGAGCGCCAGCGTAGCGCCACTTCTGTTCAGCGATCCCTTCCGATACCCACGGACAGAAATGGCCAGCGCGAGGAAGAAGGCAAAGCTGACGCGCGTGGGCGAGATCGAGCCGTAGAAGGTGCCCAACGTCTTTGGCTGTGAGCTTGTTTTTGCACCGGCGGCGGCGGCAGCGGCAGCAATCGCTGAGGTCAGAGAAGCCAACGTCAGCGCTGCCATCGTTCGCACAAAAGGGGCGCGCGAGCGAGCGAGGGCGCGAGCGCGAGCGACGCGATTGACTGCAGCGATTGACGAGCGCAATCGATTCTGTTCAACACGACGCTTTTAGTGCAGCCCAGAACGCGCACGGCGCCTGTCGGTTCAGTCACTTCCTCGCGTTCTTGAACAGATACAGTCCGACGGAGTCAGGTCACCCGCAGCACGGTGCGCGTAAGGGACACACTTTCTAGGCGTCCGAGGTCCGTAATATACACCGTTGGGATTATCCACCTATTAACTTACATGTATGTGTGTACTGTTATAGTCTTTGTGTGCGCATCAACCCGATCCAGCCACATCTCTCATCAAACCTGGTCGAGCCACGTTGCTCCTTGCTCGCCATCGCCTCCATGCCGCGGTATCGAACCAGCCATGCTCTTCATTCACACGCTCAACGTGATCTTCACAGCCAGCGCAGGCACGTACGCAGGATAGCGGGAGGATGAGATGTCCGCCGCCATGCAGGTCACCATGCGCGCGGCAGTCTCAGCCACTCAACGCGTGCTGCGCTGAGCGGATTCTGCCCAGCGACCGACCAGTGGCAGGAGTGGCCAAAGCGACGGTGTCGCCTCGCCCGTGCGGACATATGCGATCGACGGCCCAAGAAACACCTGTGGGGAAACATGGGCCAAATTTGGGAGGTGCACCTGTGGGGACGTCTCCTCAGTGACAGGCTCTCCGAGGCCGCGACGATCGCCATGCCCAAATTTGGGAGGCGCACCTGTGGGGACGTCTCCTCAGTGACAGGCTCTCCGAGGCCGCGACGATCGCCATGCCCGAAGCCTCGACGCGCAAGCGCGTCTCTGTGCGCATGCCGACGAGGCCTTCGTATCGAGACCGAGCGCGTCTCTGTGCGCAGGCCGGCAAGGGTGCTGTCGAGCCCGCCACCGTCGCCACCTTGATGCCCGCTGTGGCACCGGCCTGTCCTGGCTGGATTACCCGAGCCTCGAGCCCAACGAGGTCAGCATCCCCAAGGCCACAACGGCCACCACCTGCAAGCGATCGTTGATGCCGGCCCTTTCGTGGTTTGATTCGGGTCTTCGCCTCCATATTTCCACAGCGCTCGCAGCGCTCGCACCGGCAGCAGCAGCAGTTACAGAATTGTCGTGATTCGACTCCGGCGTTCGCCTGGTCACTGTTCCAGAAGCAGCGCGCCGGTCCTGTCGTGGTTTGACTCCGGAGTTCGCCTTGAGAGTGCAGAAGTGTTGCTGGCGAGCTTCGACATGGCCGTGCGCCTGAAGCTGGCCTCAGCGATCGATGTCGAGCGGCTGCAGCGTCAGTCGACTCCCGTCAGCTCGCACAGGGCTAGGGCCGTTGTGGAAGCCTCATGGACTGGTGTTGAGATGGACGTTGAAGCCTCGAGGCGAAGGCCCGAATCAAACCAGGAATTGACCGGCGCCGCGAGGTCCAGACGCACGCCGGCATCGAACCAGGACACGACTTGCGCTACCGGCTCCAGCCGCACACCCGAGTCGAACCAGGAATGGACCACGGCGTCGCCGCTGCCATTATCTCGTATAGCATGGTATGCCGCAAGGCGGCAGCGTCATAGGCCGTGCGTCATACCATGACTGGACCTTATCGGCCGGAGCACCAGTCAAGCCCGAGGCCATGCGTGCGCCGATACTCAGGTTGTTCTCATCCTTGATCGACACTGCCACGCCGACGCCGCCGGCCGCCAGCAGCACCTTTGCGATCGTGAGCGAGACTGGGTCAATGATGCAATGAACGAATGTGCTGCGTTGGACACCGATGGCATTGTGCTTGATGGCAGGAGTGCTATCGGAGCACGCTCACGGCGATGGGAGATACAGCCCGGGGCTGGAAACCCGCGCGAAGGCATAGAAGGCGGCCGTCCAGGCAGAGAAGCATTTTGTGAAATGGCCGCACATCGCGTTCGCGAAAGAGCGGATCCACACAAAATGCCGCAACTGACGAAACTTTTCTTGAGCAGGACATGTAAACTTTTGTTGAGTTCAGATTACGTTCGGTCACGATCAACAGCGCGCGCGTCCTCCCCTCTTTGGGGTCTTTACGCGGTGCTCGCTTTTTGGACTTTCGCCCCCTGCGTCGCCGAAAGACAGAACCATTGAGAGCGGCAATACCACGAGCACGCTTGGACCGACGGACTCGGAGACATGTGCTCGGAGTCCTGCCGCCTCGAGCTTGCACGGACCGTGTGCGTCGCGCTCGGAGCACCGTCGGCAAGCAAGCCTATCGGAGCAGAATTCGTCATGCCAAGCATCTCCGGTCCACAGCTGCTCGCTCGGCGCCATACCCTTTGGAGGGAATTCGGCTGCGACGAGTCACCTCCGCCTCCGCTTCGCGGCAAGCTTGTCGAGAACGGCAAATCTGGAAGCGCCTTCCTCGTGCCTGGCGGTGGTGGCGTCAACCTATCTGTTAGCGCGTCGTACAGTGTTCTCTTCAAGCAGGGTAACAAGCAGGAGGCCGCGCTTCTGCGGTCCTTTTATCCGAAGCTCGTCGAGCACTACGCCAACGGCGCGGGCAGCTTGCTCACGCCGCTGCTCGGGTGGCTGCGCTACGTGCCGCCCAAAGGGGATGCACCGTTCGAGGCGCTGATGCTCGAGAACGCCGCGCGGTGTCCTCCGGGCAGCAGCAGCGGCGTGCCGATGTGGCGACCGTTCGACATGAAGGGCATTCGATTGTACCCTCACGAACGGCGGTTTGCAGAGACCTTCGGAGCGCGCGGGCTGAGCGTGCCCGCACGCCGCGCCGCCGAGCTCCGCCGCTCACTTGAGGCCGACGTGCGCTTCCTCACCGGCCACGGACTTGTCGACTTCTCGTACCTCATTTCGGTCTGGGTGGCGGGGCCGGCACGGGACTGCGACGAGGTTGCACGTGACGTCGAGGCGGCGGCGGCGGCGGCGGCGGCGGCGAGGGCGAGTAGAACCTCGGCATCTCTCATCCCCGCGATGTACCAACTCACTGACGTGGCGCCGCCGCCGCAGCAGCAGGCGCTATCGCCGCCGCATCAGCAGTGCGTACCCGTCGTCCTACGGATGGCCCTCATCGACTACCTCCGCGAGTGGATGTTGCCGGAGCTCTTCGAGGACTTTCGCAAGACGATCTCGCGCGACCTGGTCGCCGGCGAGCGTAATCACGCCGTGGTGCCCGTGGCTGAGTTCGGGCAGCGGTTTGTGAGCTATTTTGGCGAGCAGCTGATTAGGCCGCTTCCCGCGACGGGGCTGCCACTCAACCTGCTCAGCTGGGCGAGCGGGGCACTCCGAGCGTGCGCCGCCGTGCGCCTGAGATGGCCGCAGATGCGCCTGAGATGGCCTGAGATGGCCGCTTCGATTCAGCCGTGCGCCTGAGATGGCCGCAGATGCGCGGCTGAATCGAAGCGGATGGTGGACGTGGATGGTAGACCAATGCGCGGTGTGGGCAACGGCGAGCGCGGCGGGCCGGGGGCAGGGCCATGGGGCCGGCCCAGCCACCGCCTCGCGGGTGCCTCGCGGGCGCGACCGTCGAGGGCGCGGGGGAGCGCTGATCCACGATCATCTGAAGAAACCAAGACAAGACTTACCAGCCGTTAGCCACTAACCAGTCCTGACACTCTACTGCACCTACGCCCCGCTCCTTAATGGACGGGGACCCAACGCATGTTTGTTGTTACATCGGCGCGCGATCAAAAGGAGATCACATCTCGACGCCCTTAGGCGTCGTGCGATGTATCCACAATGATGGCAGCTCGTACACATGGTGCTCTCAGTAGGCAAGACCGTTGGGTCCCGGGCGGTTCAGCGGGTATTGGCCGGGATAGTAGCTATCCGTCAAGATCTCGGCCGGCTGCGGTGGCCACAAACCCATAGGCTGCTCAGCCATCCATGGCTCCGGCCATGCGTTGTCCATGTGCGGCTGTTCGATCCAAGGAGCGCCATCTGCGATGTATTGCGGCACCGCCCATTCCACATTGTGGGCCATCTGATGCTCAGTTCGTGGATCCATCATCCACGCAGATTCCTGCGCCACCAGCTGGTCCTCCCACGAGGAACAGCCGTCATAATCAATGTCTTCGCCATAGATCATGACGATATTTGAGAACACACCGACACCGCGACCAGGACGAGGACCCATAACTGGCATGGTGATGTACGAAGAGCTCAAGAGCATGAAGACCGCAGCCATGGCGGATCCAGCACAGACGTGTGACAAAAATTACCTCCGACCAAGGGGCTGGGAGCTCCAACCTGGGGGATTCGTCGAGCGCCGCGGAATCTTTTCGTCACGCACGCTTGAAACCAAAACCCGTTTTGTTGTTCGGCCCATATCGTCGCCCGCATGAAGACGCACGAATTTGGGCGTCGTAATTTCGTTCGCGAATCCACGGGGAGAGGCGGGAGCCGGGACACACGCAGCGCATACCGGATGCCGCTGGGTTGGCAGCTTGGCACCGGTGTCGTGTCGTGGTCTTTCACACGCGTCCGGTGAGTCGGCCCGTATCTGGCCGTATGTGTGTCCCGGCTCCCCCGGTGCAACCATCCTTCTCGCCGCACACGCCATGAGCTTCAAGTTCACCGTGGACATGTGTCGCCCTTCTAAACCGCGCCGGGGGTCCCCGCCGTGTGAAACGGTGTATGTGTGAATGAATGTGTGATTTCTTATGCATGAGATTCGCCTGATTCTACCCGTATACTTCTGGGCCGCGAACGAAAGGTGGATTCGCGATCGCGGCGGTGTGTTGTGTGCCCAGTGCTGCTGATTGAGCGTGCGCCAGCGTGGCCCGGGGGACGGCCGCACATGATGAAAAGCAGATCAGATACTGTCGACCCGCCGCTGCGGCTTCCGCGCTGCGCGCGCACGCGGGGCTGAGAATACCAACCTCGAGATTAGTTTTCAAGCTGAAACTGGCCGTCCCCGCCCACGCCTTGTCGTCGCGCCACGTTCGCCCGCTGACAAGTGCGACTCGGAGGTGACTGCTGAGTGTGGCCCCTCACCCCCCTGGCTGCTGCAGGATCATGGACCCGCAGCCGGATGATGGACCACTCACGCCGAAGCGGCCGCCGAGTGCACGGGACTTCTTCAGTGTGCCCAAGAGCGGCAAATTTGATAACCCGTCTCAACTCAAGCTCCTCCTCGTCGCGCTTTTGAGCGTCTCGTTGTTCGTGATCGGGCACGGCGTGTACATCCAGCACAGCCAAGCTGTGGTGCTCGCCAAGTACCGTGCGCGGATGGACGCCGATGGCAACCGCAATCTCAGCAAGGAAGAAGTGTCGCGCTGGTTCTTGGCGAGCCTGAACCAGTCGGACGATTCGGCGGCGGTGAAGCGGTGGGGCAAGCTGCTCGGACGATTCGACGAGGACGGCGATGGGGGCTTTGATGACGACGAGCTGCTACGCCTCTTCGACGGCATCGATGAGCTCCCCGGGGCGACGGACGACATCAAGGAGCTCGGGGGCGACGCGGGAGAGACGCAGCGGTTGGTCTTTTTGGGGATGGCGCTGGTGCTCGCGGCGCTGGTGGCGGCGGCGGTCCGCGACGTGTTCGTGCTCACGGGCAGCATCGAGTCGCTCAGCACCGACCTGAGGCGCTCGCAAAAGGAGGAGGACGACCGGAAGGCAGAGCTCGCCGCGCTGAGCACCGAAGGCAAGCAGCTCAAGGAACGGTGCTTGCGCCTCGCCGCCGCCGCCGCCGCCTCCACCGCTAGGAGCCCCGGGGGAAGCGCCGACAGAGCATCGAACGCCGAGCTGGCAAAGGCGAAGGCGGAGCTCGAGGCCAACGAGCGCAAGGAGCAACAAGTTGAGGCAGAGAGGCGTGCCGCTCACGAGAAGAACCGCCTGCTCGAGGAGAAGCTCCGAGAGGCCCAATGGGGGCTCGAGTCGCGCCGCAAGGGCGCAGCACTCATCTCGAAGGTCGTGTTCGACGCAGGTGGGCGTTTGAAACAAAAACAGCGGCTCGAAGGGGCTACCGAGGGATCCGTGACGACCAAACGGCTCATCACCTCGGCCGACGGCGACGTGTGGCTTGACATGCAAGACCAAATCGCCAATTCGGGCGGTGATCAATCGTCGCACGCCCTGTGGAAAGTGACCAACATCGCGACGGGTGAGCATCGGGTCATGAAGTGCTACAAGAAATTCGACCACGAGGACCTCATCTCTGAACTGTGCGCGGCGCGCGATCTCACTCCGCACCCAAACATCATGCGCTTCGACAAGGTGATTGAAACCGATGCCGAGGCGTTCGTGCTGTGCGAGTTCCTCGATGGTGAGGATTTGATGGCGTTTTACGAGCAGGGCGTGGACGAGGCCACTGCGAAGCACCTCTTCCACCAAATCTTCAGCGCCTTTGCGCACCTTCATGGCCAGTGTGGCGTGCTGCACAACGACGTGAAGCTCGAGAACCTCTTCGTGGTCGGGACGGGCGGCACTACCGCGCAGCTGCAGGCCAAGATCATCGACTTTGGGCTGGCGAGCTTCCCGGGTAAGAAGCCCAAGGTGGCCAACCCGGGCACGTGCGGCTTCGCCTACTGCGCACCCGAGTTGCTCAACCAGGCGCAAAAGAGCTTGCTGCCGGTGTTGCCGCATGCGACCAAGGAGATGGACATCTTCCGCTTGGGAGTCGTCCTGTATGTGTTGCTCATGCAGCAGTTCCCGTACCCGCCGATACCCCTCGCAGCCCTCGCCGAGCCCTCGCAGCCCGCGCGGCCGCTGAGTGACGAAAGCTTCAAGAAGGAATCGCATAAAGTGGCGCTGGGCAAGTGGCGTGCCCTCAGCCCCGAGTGCAAGGAGCTCCTTGGCAGGCTGCTCGCCTTTGACCCGAAGGCGCGCCCGACTGCACAGGCCGCGCTGGAGCATGCGTGGTTCCACATCTGATACGGACTCTATGGGGGAGCGAAATACCTGAGGGGAGTAAGAGGGGAGTGCCACTCGTACCGCGAGCGTACCGAGAGACGCTCTGCCAGAACCGAACGTGAGAAACCACCCTGGTGTGTCTGCTGTTTGTCTGCTGCTCCCTTTACCTAGTGCTGCTTCCGAGGGTTCCAGGCTTTCAGTGCCGCGGTGCTGTGCCTGTAGAGCGTGTGGGACTGTGAGTGACAGTGGCGGTGCTGCCCGTGTTCGAGCGCGGAGTGACGAGTGTCGCGTAGTTGAACTGTCTCGCGCGGTGAAACGCCGCCGCGCCGACGTGTCATGTCCCCCCATGGCCCATGACGTGGCCGAACGATGCGCGGATGTGAGGGCGCGCGCGATGCCCGCGTCGTGGGCCGCCGATGCCGGCCCAACCGAACCGCGAACGCGACGGCCATCGCCATGGCGACGGCCCACCGCACGCCGACGGCTACGCCCCATTTCCAAGCCGAAGGCGGAACTGCGACGACCACCCTCCGGAAGCGCGCAAAAAGCGCGCGCAATCGAACGCCGCGGCAAAAACGACGACTCTCGGAGCGGAACCGAACCGCGCGCCGTACAAATCGGGCATGCGCACCAACGTAACCGACACGCGAGACACCGCGCGCTGCTCCGCCTTCCTTTGGGTCGTCGCACATGTGAGCCTCATGGGAGGCGCGCTGCGGTCAGCTGCGTGCTCGCTCACCGGGCAGAGGCAGGCACGACGACCGACCGAAGCGCATGGTGCAGGGGCTGCTGGCCCATGGCGCATGTGTCGAGCGGTGGAATACCCATGCGCGCGTGCACGGCGGCGCGCAGGCAGCAGTCACGACAGCTAGTGGGAACGCGCACGGCGCGGCGGCGCAGGCGAAAGATGCGCGTCTGTACGGTAGGCGAGAGGCCAGCCTCCGCGTCGTCGCTGCCGCCGCCTCTGCCACCGCTCCCGCGGGCAGAGACAGCGCCATTGCCGCCACCCTTGGCGCCGCCGTTGCCGGCAGTGATAGAGTGTCTGGCAGGAGCAGTCGCAGTCGCCGTGGCCGAGGCAGAGGCAGAGGCGGCGTCGGGGCTGCGCAGAGCTTCTGGCGCCTGGAGGGCCTCCACTGCGAATTCCTCGCGCAATAGGTGCCAAAAGTGGCCGTCGTCGACGCGTGGGCGATACGCGAGCAGCACGAGTGGCGCGCCGCGCTCGGTACGGCGCGTGTTCGTGCCCGAGTTGGGGCTGCTTGGCGCATCACAGAGGCTGGCGAGCGTTTGAACGAGCGGACGGAAGGTCTCATGCCGATAGATGACATCGGCCATCAGGATGACGTGCGGCCGGCCGCCCATCGCCTCGCACACCTCCGTTACACTCCCACCCCACCGGAGCTCGTGGGTCGTCGCACAGCCTCCCAGGCCGTTGGCCGTCGCGTTCCGCTTGGCGAGGGCGCACGCGCTCGCGTCGCCATCCGTCAACGCGAGACGCACCCGACCGGCGGCGGCGGCGGCGAGAGCGAGGCCAGCGATACCCACGCCACAGCCGAGCTCGACGCAGCGCAACGGCGCGCCATCGTGGGCGCCATCGTGGAGGAGCCCGTTGGCAATCGACCCGTCGGCGGACGCCGTCAGGCCGCCCGTCGCGGCGACGAGGCCGCCCCCACCGGACGCGACTCCGACTTCCTCGGCATCCCCGAGCGAGCGCAGTAGGGTGCCAGCGTGCCATGTGTGCGACAGGTACGCTGCGAGGAGCACGCCGGGGTCCCACGTCGCCGACGCGATCGTCGAAGTGCTTGCCTGAGCCTCGTGCACTCGGAGCTTGGGCGTACCTGTGGGGACGTGACGCCGTGGTGAAATCTTGCATGCTGGGGTGTATCCGGTTGTGCGCACCGTCGGCCACGTCATCCTCACCGGACGCCGCTGCGCCGCAGCCGAGCAAGAGCGCAATGTGGCGCGACCATTGCGCACCGAGCAGGGGGCGAGGTAGCGTGTGCACCACCTCGATGGGTCCGACGGTGAGCGGCAGCACCACTCGACCGCGCCGCTTCGCCAGCAACTCCACCTCAAAGGTGAGCCACGACGGCGCCTGCATACTCACTCGAATGGACAGGCGGTCTCCGCTCTCGATCTCGGCCATGACGGTGCCGTCCACGAGCTCGCGGGATCCATCGGGCAATAGCACACGGACCTCGATGGAATCCGGCGTCACACTCGCGTACATGTCGTCCACCGCCAAGATGCCCCACGATCTCGAGAAGCCGGGCCGCACGGCCGCCGGGATGCTGCTGCCGCAGAGAACGACGCGAAGGAGATCGGGCCAGACGGTGTCATCATCGCACTGCGGGCCATCCACGTTGGCTGCTCGGCCCATGAAAAGGTGGCTCCGCACTCGCGGACGGCCGAAGATGTGCAGACAGACGGCGTTCTCTGATCGGAAGTTGACAGGAACTAGAAGAAAGCGAGCATGCGCTGCGACGGGGTAGCGCGCCTCGATGGTGGCAGAGCCGCGTCCCGGGTTCTCGCCCCGCTGTCTTGGGTGGTTCGGAAGTTGACAGGAACTAGAAGAAAGCGAGCTTCCCCACATTGGGCCATCCCGGCGCGCAGCGTGGGAGCTCCCATTCACGATGAGAAAGGAGGGGCTGCACCTGCAGTTAAGGGGATTAAGGCGCCGTCCCGTTCTCTATTCCAATGATGAATGATCAGGCCGGCAATGCAGGCCGGTAAAGGTACGTATGTCGCCCCCCCCTCGCGCACACCACACCACCGCTGCCGGTTGGCGATGTTTACTTACTTACTTACTTACTTACCACCGTCTCCGGAAGCGACGGCTCCGCTGCCCCCGGCCCAGCGGTCACACAAGTCGCCTGGAGTACTCGCCTCCGTCCGTCCGGTGTGCGAGTTGTCACACGTAAATAAGGTCGATACGGTGTGGGTGTCCTCAAGGTCTCGAGGTCCCAAAGGTTACCCAGCAGTCTCTATTCCTTCCGTTTCGCCGTCGCCGCCGCCGCCGCCCGCTCAGCGGCGATTTCCTCAGCGTGCTCCTCGGGAAAGAGCCGTCGCCGGAAGCGCGCGCCGCTCTCGAAATCCTCGCACCATAGCCGCATCACTATGTAGACGCACAGCAGCCCGCCCATGAAGCTGAGGATGCCAATCCCTTTGACCGGTACCTTCATGTCGCCCTGCACCAAGTTCACAAGCGCCGCCTGGCACGACATCTGCCGCATGGCCGACAGCATCTCGCTGGTTGCCGGCTCAAGCTTCTTTACGTTGCGAATCATGGCCATTTGCTCCAAACTACCGTCCACGTACAGCTTGACGTTCGACACGACCGTGTCCGCCCTCAGGTTGCGCTCGGCGATCGGGTTCATGAACATGGCGTGCAGCTCGGATGCGGCCGCAGCCAGCGGCTCCTCAGGCGAGCCCCACTTCGTGCAGACGGCTACCGCCTGCTTTTCGAGGGCGGTTTGGTACTTTGGTATTGCGCCGAAGGAGGTTCTCGCGTGTAGGAACGTCGCCATTGCCAGAAAAAGGAGACAGCGGAGGCGCAGCGGATCCTTGGGCACAGTGGCGACGAAGGCGAGGACCGTGCATCCGGCTGCGCCGACACCGTACGCCACCATCGGCATCGAGATGGCTTGCATGAGCGGCTCGTTGTCTTGCAGCTGGCGAACGCTCAAGAGGAGGCCGAGCAGCTCAATGACGAGCGTGAGCTTCGCTACCTTGGTCGCTGGCCAGGAGGTGACGACGCACATTTTTCGTGCCCAACGCGACGCGGGGGATTGTTTCCGTGAGTTTTGCGTGACGGACGGGCCACGTGCTTGCGTGCGCATGTGAGGGGGAGGGAGGGGGGGCAAGGTGCGAGGCCTTGTTACTGGCCTCGGATTATTTTTTTGCAATTAGTTTCGTCAATCAAAGTTCGAACTTGCCTAAAAAACCTCTTCGTTTCGCCTCGCGATGTAACGCGAGAGGCTGTGAGTTTCGAGAAGACTCGACCTCACCGCCCAACATGATGCACCCCCCGCCCGCCGCCGATGGTGTGGGCAGCTTCTTCAAGGGCAGCTATACGATGCTGACCGGCAATCGCTTGTACATTCTGCTGTTGTTTGTTCCGATTGCACTGGTGAGCGAGGAGTTCTTTGAGTCCGAAGCCATCATCTTCAGCCTCTGCTGCTTTGCAATCCTGCCGCTCGCCGCTCTGCTCGGCGACGCCACGGAGCAGACAGCGCTCCACACCAGCCAGACGATCGGCGGGCTCCTCAATGCGACATTCGGCAACGCGACCGAGATGATCATCTGTTTCTTCCTCCTCAAAGCTGGCCAACTCGAGGTGGTGAAGCTCTCGCTCCTCGGATCCATCCTCTCGAACGCCCTCCTCGTGCTCGGGTTCGCGTGCCTGGCCTCCGGCTCCGTCAAGCGGAACGTGGCTTATGGATCGACGACGGCGACAGCGAATACCACCATGCTCCAGGTGTCCGTGATCGGCGTCATTCTCCCTACCCTGATGACGGCCACCGGTCAGTTCGAGTCCCACGGCAACGAGTCGCTCTCGATATCGCGC
Organism: Chrysochromulina tobinii; assembly: GCA_001275005.1. Lineage (NCBI taxonomy): Eukaryota > Haptophyta > Prymnesiales > Chrysochromulinaceae > Chrysochromulina > Chrysochromulina tobinii. Next base: position 10,771 of record JWZX01003295.1, on the reverse strand, counting down.
TTCATCTCCGTCATCTTCCTCTTCCTGTACGCGCTCTTCCTCATGAACACGCTCTGCCCGTGCCCGGCTCTCAAGCCTGGCGAGGAGGAACACAAAAAGGAGGCCGAGGAGGGCGAAGAAGAGGAGTCGTACCTGGGCTTCTGGGGGTCGATATTGTGGCTGCTCGGGGCGACGCTTGTGCTCGCGTACCTGTCCGAGCTCCTCTCGGGTGCTGTCGAGGGCGCCGCCGAGGGCATGGGCCTCACGCCCGCATTCGTGGGTTTCGTCATCATCCCGATCATCGGCAACGCGGCCGAGCACTCGACGGCGGTCGTGATGGCGTTCCGGCTGAAGATGGACCTTGCGCTGGCGGTGGCGCAGGGCTCGTCGACCCAAATTGCGCTCTTCGTGGTCCCGGTGATGGTGCTGCTCGGCTGGCTCATCGGCCAGCCCCTCGACCTCGACTTCGGCCTCTTTGAGAGTGCGGTGAGTACCTGTGGGAAGTACCTTGGATCGGCGCTGCGCATGTCCTTGAGCACCTTGGATTCCCAATGACTGCGTGACCTCGGATGACCTTTGATTCCCAATGACTGCGTGACCTCGGATGACCTTTGATTCCCATTGACTGCGTGACCTCGGATGACCTTTGATTCCCATTGACTGCGTGACCTCGGATGACCTTTGATTCCCATTGACTGCGTGACCTCGGATGACCTTTGATTCCCATTGACTGCGTGACCTCGGATGACCTTTGTTTCCCATTGACTGCGTGACCTCGGATGACCTTTGATTCCCACTGATGGACCTCGTCCTGCTCGAACAGATTACCTTCCTCTCGACGGTGATCGTCGCAAGCGTCATCAACGACGGCTCGACGAACTGGCTCGAGGGCGCCATGCTCATCTCCACGTACATCATCATCAGCTCGGCCTTCTTTTTCTTCGAGTTTGAGGGCGCCGACCACGGGCACGACGACCGTGCGCTCCGCATGCAATGAAGGTACGTCATCTGATGAGGGATGCAATCAGCATGCTGATGAGGGATGCAATCCACAGTGCGCTCAGCATGGTGGCCTCCAAGGTGCTGTAAGAAAGGGCTCTTCGATGGGCAGGGTGCAATGATGTGCTGAGGGCGACGGTGCTGGCCGCGAGTACCATTTGAAAGACGATTGAGCCTTGAATGGCGCACGTCTACTCATAGCGACCGGCGGGAGGGCTAGGCGCGCGGCGCTGCATTCAGCACGCGCGCTCTCGAGCGCCATGGTGTGCGGGCGTGGCACGGCGCCGGGCCGTGGACACGGGTGTGTCGACCACAGGAGCGCTCTCCTGTCTCCGTGTGCACAGTCGACTGCACTCTGTACCGCTTGCGTCGACGGTGAGCCAACCGACTCTTGGGAACTGTGGGAAAGTGTCGCGGACGTGTTTGCTTTAGCTCGCAGTATCGTGGAGCTCACCCTCCGTATCGCGACCCACACTCGACTGCTGAGTGACTGCAGCACTGCACACACGTCACACCGCGTTGCGGTACGCGGTGTATACAGGCGATAATACAGGCGAGGCTCGGACACAGTGTACCGTACCGTACGGGTGTAGCGAATTTTCCCATATTCCCAAGCGCAGATCCGGTCGACTTACACAATGGGTCGATTTCGTCCCCGTGACGTGAGCGGACCCATCTACTGGTATCCGACTGGCTACTCCGTGTACTGCCGTGCCGTGCCATCGATAAGGATCTGGATCGTCCGGTCCGAGGTTTCCTCCGAGCTCAAGCAGGCGACGCCGCGCCCACCCGCACGAGGCGCATGCGCTTGAGCCGACCGTAGCTGCCCTGCCACGGCATGGCGGCACCCCCGGGAGCCGCGCGTGCTGGTGGCGCGATCGTGCCGTCGTACGTCTTCCACCATCCTGCTACGGCCATCCACACCGCCTCCTCCTCCTCCTCCGCCGCCGCCGCCGCCGCCGCCTCGTCGCTTTTGGCGCCAGGACCGCCTTCGCCCCGGCGGCGTTCGATGGTGGAGCTCGTGCGGCTCGTGATTGACGAGATCGACGTGATTGACGAGATCGACGTGATTGAGGAGATGGTCGAGCTCGTGCGGCAGTCCTCGCCCCGATACCGCGCCGTCGTGAGCGCTCGTGGCAGCGCGGGCTGGAACTGGACCGAAAAGTAGAAGGGGTCGAAGTAGGCGGCGCGGTGGTCGGCATGCTGCAGCCGGAAGCAGAGATGGCCCACCGGTGTCCAATGGCCGTGTGTGAGTTTGTACGTGAGCTTGTTCTCCCAGGCGGTGCTCGTCTCCTGTGCCTCGCCACTGAGCGTACCGTCTGCATGCAGGATGCACCGGCCGCTCGTCGTGTACTCATGGAGTTGCTCCGTGTCGACGTTGACGCCGTCTAGAGAGTACTCACCCGGAAGGAGCGCTGTACCGAGCGGGGACGAGGCTGAGGCATGAGCGCTGTCGCTTCCGCTCAGTACAGCGCTGCGGCCGCCACTGCTACTGCTCGGTACAGCGCTCCTCCCGCCGACATCGCTGCCAAGGAGGGCCATCGGTGGTAGCCAATCCGCATTCGCCACGACAGAGTCGGGAGAGCGTCGGAACCCATCGCTCCTCACGCGCCGCGACGGCGGCGCGAGCGGCGCGAGGGGTGCCAACGGCTGCTGGTGCGGCGAGGCGGCCGGCGAGCGGTCCGGCGACACGAATGAGGATGGCGGCATCGTCAAGGAGGGTACCAGCGAGGCGCGCAGCCCAGAAGCTGGCAAGGGTATGGGCGGTGACGACGCTGTGCCGGGCGCTGTGCCGGGCGCCGTGACGGGCGCCGTGACGGGCGCTGTGCCGGCTGGCGGCGCCGTCGGTAGAGGAGTGTTCGCCTCCATCGGCGTGCCTACCTGAGCGCGCGCTCGTGCGATCGTCTCAGCGACCGAAGCCGTCAGCGTCTCGAGAAACGAGGCGGCACGCCCGTTGCTCGCTTGCGCACGCAGAACAGCTGCCTTGAGCGACCGTTGCGACTCCGCGGCACGTTCACGCGCGTGTCTCGAGGCCGCCTGTGCCGCGAGTGCCTCGACCACTCGCTCACTTGAGCATGGTGGCTCCTCCGCCCGCAAAGCGACATCGTCCGGCGCCGCCTCGGGCGCTGCCGCTGGCGCCGATGTCGTCTCTGCCGCCGTCCCGAGCGCTGGCGCCGTCCCGAGCGCTGGCGCCGTCCCGAGCGCTGGCGCCGTCCCGAGCGCTGGCGCCGATGTCGTCTCTGCCGCCGTGAGTGCTGCTGCAGCCGCTGCCTCCACCTCCGGTGCCGCCGCCTCCGCCGCCTCTGGTGCTGTTGCCGCCGCCTCCGGTGCCTCTGGTGCTGTTGGTGCCTCTGGTGCTGTTGCCTCTGGTGCTGTTGGTGCCTCTGGTGCTGTTGCCGCCGCCTCTGGTGCAGCCACCGTCTCCGGTGCTTCGGCTTCAGCTGCGGCTGCGGCTGCGCACCCCTCGGCCGCGTCCGCCAGTGGGGCAAAGGGCGGCGCACACCCGACAAAGGACGGGGCCCCGATGCCTATGGGTGGCGCACACGCGCCAAAGGGATCCATCGAGAGCGTGCCCGACGAGCCCACCTCTGATTGCATGCTGATTGCCTCCCTCATCAGGCTGCCCGACGAGCCCCCCTCTGATTGCATGCTGATTGCCTCCCTCATCAGGCTGCCCGACGAGCCCCCCTCTGATTGCATGCTGATTGCCTCCCTCATCTGGCTCAACGGTCGACGACTCGCATCGTGCACTCCGTTGGACCCAAGCCGTCTCGTCCATTCGATTGCTTGGGGCACGGCGTCGCCGGCGACAACCTCCCACGCGGCCGGCAGCAGCGCTGTTAGTTCGCGCGGCGCGAGTACCGGTATGTGAGCAGAAGGCGCGCCGTAGTGAACAGGTTGCGCGTCGTGGTGAGCAGAATGAGCGTCGTGGTGAGCGGATGGCGCGACGTGGTGAGCAGAAGGCACGCGTAGGAGGGATGGCGCGCGCGTGAGGGCGGGCGTAGGAGGGAGCGCTGCCCGCGAGCACCGCTGACGCCGCCGGCACGAGCGCTGGCGCCGTCCGTGGGCGCTGTGGCATCAGCGATGGCTGCGGCGGCGCACCCTCCCGACAGGCATGGAAGACTTCATCGATCAGTCGAGCCGCGACGCGGGCCGCCTCGGCTTGGGGCGGTGGTGTCGTGGCCACGCCGCGCGCGCACGCACGCCCCACATGCGATGTCGTCGACACTTCCGACGAGTCTGCCGCCGCTCTGAATGCGCCACGATTGACGAAGCTCGCGCGGCCCCAGCCGTCGACGCCGCCGCACCCGACAAAGGACGGGGCCCCGATGCCTATGGGCGGCGCACACGCGCCAAAGGGATCCGTCAAAAGCGTGCCCGACGAGCTCCCCTCGCCCGAGCGCGCCAGGCTCAATGGTCGATGACTCGAATCGTACACTCCATTGGACCCAAGCCGTCTCGTCCATTCGATTGCTTGGGGCACGGCGTCGCCGGCGCGGCTCGTGCCAAAGTTTAGGTGCGGCACCGCTGTGACCGGCCGTGCACTCGGCAGCACTGCATGCCATGGGAGCGTGCAATCTAGCGTCGCTGCCGAGGAGCCAAACAAGTGCGAGCTCTCGGTGTCGACGTTGCAACGGCTGTGCCACCGATGAGAAGTGTACGAGTCATTTGAAGAGGCCACCGATATGCCGTGGCGTGAGGTCAATAGTTCCCCAGCGCGCCGCCACAACGACCCCGACGTGCCGCCGCCCAAGGTCTCATGCAACTCTTCCCCTTGCAATGAACGGCGCACACTTTCCGATGTGAAGGACAGGCGCAGCCCGCGACTGTCGACCTCTTCCCGTTCGAGGGCCGATGATTCTGCGTCGCTGTCGGCACGCAGCGTGAATGCCCGTGCGGGCTCCATTTGGCGCCCGAAGATGATCGGGGTACATGTGACCTCGAAGATGATGAGGTCGCCGCCTCGCGTTGCCTTTCCTAGACAAGTTTGTCGCCACATGAGTCAGGTATCAGTTGATACCTCTCTGTGGGCTCGCTAGAGGTCCAGCAAGATCTCATGGTTATCTGGTCATGTGTATGTGTATCGGAAATAGAAAGTTGCGTGTCGGAGAATGCTTGTACACTCTTGCCTTTTGAGTCATCTCAGCAAGAGGATAGAAGGAATGGTTTGGAAATCCTTCGGCGCCTTACGTCAAAGTTAGCCAATCAACAAAAGCGGACACGTTGGAATGATGGCTGGCTGTGTTTGTGAGGGTTGCCGCAATACTGAATGGCGTCGGTCCGAGCTCGTTCGACCACGGCCGCAACCGCTGCGGACGGTGGAGCAGCTGCAGACGACGGAGACGAGCGGCATCCCGACACACCGGCCGAGTCCCTGCGGATCAAGCGCCGTGTCGTCTTCTTGTCGGCGCTGCTTGCCAGCAGCTTCTTTGCGATGCTCTTGCTCAACAGCAGCGTGCCTCAGGTCATGAAGCCACAGTCGTTGTCGCCTCCTCTGCCACCTCCGACCTTGACAATTCCGAGCAGCTCGCCCGCACTCCAATCGTCGTCTCTCCGCGAGCGTTGCGCTCCGGTGCGAGGTGACCGCCTTCTCGTGTACGCCGCTCATTCCGGCTTTGGCAACCAGGAGTTTGCATTGCGACGTGCTTTGCTTGTGGCGTACGTGACGAATCGCACTCTCGTGCTGCCACCCATCTTGCGACACTCGGACCTCGCCTTCGGCGTACCCGAGGTGCGCTGCAGGAACTCGAGCTGGCAAAGCGATTTGCAAATGCGAGCCGAAGCGCTCTACGAGCGCAAGCTCACTGCGATGCTCAAGGCGGCGGCAAGGGTCGGCTCTACAAGCGACCCGTCGCCTCCGTATGAATCGCTGCTGCGTGCCTTCGACTTTGACGAGCTCACGAGCCTGGGCTTGCACGTGGCCGACTACGCCAAGCTCCCTGTGCGCACCCGACGAGCCTTCGGGAGCTTCCCGCTCCCCTTGCTCGGCTGCACGAGAGACCATCGCTACTCGGCCGTGAGCCTGCGCGAGGCGTTCAAGCCGCTGCATGCCGAGGAGGTCGTGCGCATGGGCAGCGCCTATTTTTTGCACGTCGACCTCGACGGCTTGCGTCGTACCGATGCGTGCTTTGAGGCTGTGTACGCTGCGGTGCTGCGGCTTCCCTGGTCGTCGGCGATCGGTCGGATGCATGAGGCGACCGTCCGAACGCTCTTCGACCGCACCCCGTTCGCCTCCGTGCATCTTCGCCTCTTGGATACGGACGTCCGCATCGGCAGTGAGGGCGGGGCGCCCACCACGGCGCTCGCCACCGCTGAAGCTGCTCAGCGTCAGATGCTGCGTGATGTGGCCTGGCTGCAATCGCGCATCGTCCACCGGCTCACAGGGGGGAGCCGCGGCGCGGGCGCGTCCCTCTTTGTTGCCACCAACGCGCCCGGCGGCGTTCGGTCGCCGCTTTTGAGCGGGCTGTGCAAGCTGTTCAACTGTACGGACCTAGCTGCGCTCGAGGCAGGTACCGGTACAACAGCCAAATCGAGCGAACTTCTCGAGGGCAGCAGCAGTTGGCTGTCCAGAGGCACGGTCGCTATGCTCGTGGAACAAGGCGTCAGTGCCGCCGCGCCGCGTGGCTTCTTCGCGACGTCGAAATTCTGCGGCCCTGCTGGATACCGACGCTCCACATTCAGTGAAGCGATCGCACTGCGGTGGGCATTGAGATACCAGCCGGCCAGGCCACTGTGCGCACACGCCTTGCAGCACGCGCTGATCAAGGGGATGGCCGCGCACAGCACCTTCGTCTATTAGAAAGAGAGCAGAGAACCGCAAGGCGTGGACCCGGTTCCTTTTAAGTGATCAAGACGGCGCGCTGACCTCCTTTTTTGCAAAGTCATGCTGTGTTCGGCCCATATCATCAAACAACCCTCACTTGTGTTCGTTTAGCCCATGGCACCCAATACATGTCTTCTCGCCCGGCCACCGCCGCCGCCGCCGCCGCTTGAAGCATACGCCTATGCGTTGTGGATCGTCGCGGGCGCTGCTCTGCTGCTTGTCGCCTGCTTGCTCCTGTGGCTCCTCGTGCTTCGGCGACGTCTGCATGGCAAGATCCTCGAACCACGTGAGAGCCCTGCGCCGCTGGCAAGCCTTTCGGCTGCTGCGCTGCTGGCGAAGGCGGCGATTCCCAATATTGACGAACAGATCGTGAACATCGGGAAGAAAGAGGACTACTTTCAGTGCAAACTCGACTCGGAATGGGGTAACGCGATGAAGTTTCACGCGGCGGGCAAGAAACGGGAGGCGCTGCAGTGTCTCAAGAGGAAGAAGATGTATGAGCAAAGGTTGACGACCCTCGATATGTCGAAGATGAACCTCGAGAACCTGAAGTCGACCATTATGTCTTTGAATGACTACTTAATGGCTAACGACGTGCTGATAAAGACGATTGGCGGCGTGGACAAAGTGGAGGAGTTAATGGACGGTTTGGTGGAGGTGCATACGGACGCGCGGGAGATTGATAATGCGATGGACCGCCAGCTGGGTGGCATCGACGCGGATGATGACGAACTCCTCGCCGAGTACGCCAAGTTAGATAGGCTCATGGAGGAAAAGCGGGCGGCCGATTTGTCTAAGGTCGACCTTCCGCGCGGTCACACCACACGATCAAGATCGGCCTGATGGTGAAGGTGTCGATCACATCACACATGCGACATGGTACGGTATCCATCATGGAACAAGATCGGGGCACGGGGGGATACGGAGAGCCCTGGGTATGGGGTATCTCCGCCGTTTGGGGTCACACGATTCCTCACGACAGCCCGTCGCACGATTTGATGCGCGCAAGCCAGAAGTACATATGAGTGATAAGAGAGATGATGTGTTCCCTCCCACCCAGCACCGCGATGTTCTAAGCCTGGTCTAGCTTTAGCAGGGACCGGGAAAAGCGGGATGTCGCGCTCACCAGGCTGCCTTTGTGTACATGTAGTTTGATGAACCGCAATCACCAACCTACGCGACCAAGTACTAGTAAAAAGACACCGGGGGAGCCGGACACACATTCACACTTTGGCGGGTACCGCGCGGGGGCGGTTTAGAAGTGCGACATGCCCATGGTGAGCATGAAGCTTATGGCGGGCATGAAGCTTATGGCGGGAGCGGCGAGGAGTACCGGTAGGTGTCCCGGCTCCCCCCGTTACCGGTACTGTACTGGTATTCCTACTGTACTGTGTACTATGAATACTGCACGTTCTTATAGACCAGCACAATGGCACCCAAGTGGATTGCACGTCTTCTCTCCCGGCCGCTGCCGCCGCCGCTGCCGCCGCCGCCGCCGCCGCCGCCGCTTGAAGCATACGCCTATGCGTTGTGGATCGTCGCGGGCGCTGCTCTACTGCTTGTCGCCTACTTGCTCCTGTGGCTCCTCGTGCTTCGGCGACGTCTGCATGGCAAGATCCTCGAGCCACGTGAGAGCCCTGCGCCACTGGCAAGCCTTGCCGTCCTCAAGAATGGCTACACCTCGAAAAAGGTGCCAGCCGAGATCGATACAATCGTCATCGGCAGCGGTATGGGTGGCCTCACGGCTGCTGCGCTGCTGGCCAAGCGCGGCCAACGCGTGCTGGTGCTCGAGCAGCACGACGTTGCCGGCGGCTGCACGCACACCTTCGAGGAGCGGGGCTTCGAATTTGACACTGGGCTGCACTACGTGGGCGACATCCTCGGCACGCTCATGAACACGGTGACCTCAGGCAGGATCGAGTGGGCACTCACGGGAGCGCTGGTTGATGAGGTCCACTTCGGAGCCGAGCGCGTGCCCATCCTGAGCCCCAAGTCGGCATTCCTCGACGAGCTCCGCCGCCGCTTCCCTGGAGAGGCCGCCGCCCTCCGTCATTACCCCTGGGCCGTTGTGTGGGCACACGTAGCGCTCAGCCTCCACCTCTGCCTCAAGAACCTGCCCTCCGCCATCGGCGTGCCGCTGCGGTGGATGCTGGGCCCGATGCAGACGACGGCGCAAGGCCTCGCCTCGCTCACGAATGATCCGAAGCTCCAGCAGCTCCTTGGCTACATTTGGGGCACCTACGGCGTCCCGCCGTCGCGGTCACCGTACGCCCTTCACTTGGTCCTTCTGAATCACTATGCAAACGGCGGCTACTACCCGGTGGGCGGCTGCTCACAGCTCGCCGCCCGCCTCGTGCCCACCATTGAAGCAGCGGGAGGGGCCGTGCTTGTGCGCGCGAAAGTCTCGTCGCTCGTGTGCGATGAGGCGAGCGGGGCGGTCCTCGGCGTGATCGTGCGCGACCAAACCCTAACAGCGACGCGAGTCATCTCGGCGGTCGGCGCCATCAACACCTTTTGCCGCCTCGTGCCGAGTAGACAGCGCCCCCGGCTCGATGGCATTCTCCGATCCATACGAGATGCACCGCCGATTGCGCCGCCCGTCGGCACGAAGAGCGAAGTGGAGCCCTCCTGTGCGTTCCTCTATCTGTTCCTTGGGGTCGAAGGGACATCCCCCAAGGTGGTCGACCTACCGAAGCACAACCTGTGGTGCTTCGACGGCTGGGACCACGAGGCTCAACACGGCGCGCTACCCCCGGCCCTCGGCAATGTGGCTGAGGAGCATCCCCTGCTCTTGTTCATCTCGTCGCCTTCGTCCAAAGATCCTGCTTGGACAGCCCGCCATGGCAGCAAGCAGGTGGTGCTCGCACTCGCACCGTCGCGCTGCGAGTACTGGGCCGGCTGGGCGGGAACTCGCATCAAACATCGCGGTGCGGAGTATGAGGACGTCAAGAGGAAGCTGACCAGCCGAATGACCGAAGCCGTCCTTGCCAAGCTGCCGCAGCTCAGAGGCCATCTCGCGTACTGTGATCTGGGCACGCCGCTCTCGAACAATTACTATCTGGGCACCCAATGGGGCGAGGCGTATGGGCTGAGCCATACGCCTGCGCGCTTCGCGCAAGAGTGGCTCACGCCGCAGACGCCGCTGCCAAACTTGTACCTGACTGGACAGGACATCGCGACGGATGGCGTGACAGGCGCGGTCCTCTCTGGCCTCCTGACTGCCGGAGCGATTGACAAGCGCGTGTGGCTGGCGACTGCTGGCAGCGTCGTGGCAGGAGCTCTGCAGGCCATCACCGCGTGAAAACGACGCGTAACACCATCTTCATCAGATGTATTTTGTCTGTTGAATAAAGTTCCTCTATTAAACTGTAATTGAGTGTGCTGAAGTCCATTGCGATAGAGGCCCTCGTGCTTGGGGGCCCGGAGAGTGTGCGCGTACGTGTGTTTCCTGTTTTTCACAGCACGAGTGAGCTGACACGACCAGTACCACAGTACCGGTAAAAATGTACCGGTACATGTATTCTCGTGTGCGTCCGCGCTCCCCCCCGGTGTTTTTGAACGGTTCACCCGGGGAGCCGGGACACACACTTTGAACCGGTACGGATGCGGTTACACTCTTGGATTACACTCACCGCGCCCTCCACGTTACGGACCTGTGGTCGTGCGTTTTTGCTTGCTTGCTTGCTTGTCGTGCGTCTTGAGAAAGAGTCAGTGTCAGTTGAATCGACACACAAGGTACCGACCAGCCACTACAATTGTACCACGCGAAACACTGCCACGCAGCGTCTTGCCGTGTTGGCAATTTAAACGTGAACGTGAACGCACGTGGGTGCGGAAAGATGCATTTCAGTTAAAAACAAGTACCGGTACAGTAGTTCTTTCCGTGGCGTCGGGTGGCTTCCGCCTTGCCGACGTCCGCGTCGCTTTGCCGCCGCCGGCATCCGGCGGGGGGCTGCCGGCTCCGTCCGG